>CAJPVJ010002857.1:0-12089 GCA_905397405.1 Oppiella nova
TCATAGCAATTATTTCAGTTATCAAACATAACTGAAAACATAATTTAGAAAAATTAGTTTAAGTATAAAGTATTGGGAGACTAATAGACCGGAAATATGATAACTGTTTCGTTAGAAACTGATAGCTCTATAGTCTCTATGGTTTTGCTTCTAATTAAATATTAAACTCAATTGAGAGCATAGAGAGCACCGGTACTAAAAAAGTTAAGCTTTCAATACATTTGATACGACAGACATCTCAACAATATTTGATATGAAATTAAATGAATTACTAATAAAATAACAATAATTCAAATATCATGTCATAAATCATATGTCATATCATACGAGAGATTTGTGGTCAAATATGTCAACAATATTGAGATCAAATGAATGAAGGATTAGTTTGAAATGTTTGGCATTAAAAATGAGTGTCTGTGTGACTGAATGGCACCAATTGATGCATTCATGAATGGATCCATTGGTGATGACAAGTGACAAATGGATGGATACCTTCTTCGTCAACCCATTTCATAGTAAAACTCTGTTGGGAACCAAACCGACAAATGTCTCGCATTTCGTTACACAAGTCGTTGAGATATATATCGTCTTTGATATATATGACCATAATTTGCCTGAAATGTAGTCAATAGTGAGATAATGAGTCAATTGATCCCGAAGTGAAGCAAACAATCATCAAATGTTGAACAAACCCATTGAAGGCGGCCTTCACTCGTATTAATTCGGTATCCATTTGTCAAACCATTCAAATGACACTAATATTGGTATCAATTGGTAATTAAGTAGACATTCATGTAAGCGATCAATGGATGGATGAGTTGGGAGTAAATGATTGTCCGATTGAGTGGTGATTGAGTGACTGATTCAGTGATCACTGATCGCCAATACAACCACTGATTGTGATTGCGTTCATGTATTCAATGCATTCACAGTCACTGTGTTGTCATTCATTGCATTCACGAACAGTGCTGTGTTTGTCGAGTCAGTCACTGCAATGTCAACTTCACTGCAATCACTGCAAGCCATCCAAATAGAGTACAGGTATTGGCGAACAACACATGCATTGCAATCAACACACCCTCAACACCACTCACACCTGTGTAAAGCAATCGTATATATAGTGCACTCTTACGGTCAGTACTGCAACTGACGGGCATTTGTTATACAACTTTTAAGTGCCGGTTACCATAGACTAGCTATTATTATAGCTATTAAAAGTGCATTTAAACTAAATTAAACAATTTTCAACTAAAATACTCTCCAATGAATGGTTATGAATGGATGATAATGGCCATCACTGTCTAAAACATACAGTCAATGTGACCACAAGTGTGCGCGCATTCAAGTCACGTGTAGTCTGTGAGACACATGTGTTGTGTTGACTGTTTTGAATGCAAAGTTTACAAACATATGACACACTAGTGAACCACTGATGACTGTGTCTAAGATATGGATCAGTTAAAGCAATCAATTGATAGTTTCAATGTCTCGATGGACACCAGTGTTAACAACAATGACATCAACAAAGCGGTGAAGCGTTTGTTGTCGTGTTTGCAGTCGTATTGCAAAAGACATTCATTGACCACATTTGATGAGCCATTGGCTGAAGAGTTGGTCAAATGTATGACCAAATTGGAGGCAATAGTGTTGTTTGACGACAGTTTCGCCGAGACTTCGGTGCTCTCGGGTTTGGCCATTGCTTTGGCACTCATTATACGTGTAAATGATGTGCAGAAAGCCATTCATCTATTTTTTAGACTCTTTTTAAAGCAAAGTATTGTTAGCATTGATTTGAATGCTTACAAATCGGATGACAACTTAATCCGTGTCTTAAGCTCTTGTGAGAGCGACAATGATTTGACAAAAGTGTCACTTTTGACGGCAATCTTCAACTGCTCTTATTTTACAGACTATTTGATTGAAAATGAGTCCAAAGTCTTCATTCGTATTCACAGCCATATTATTAAGATATGTTCGCAAAGACTTATACATCAGTTCCATGTCTTCAGATTACTTCAGCACTGGTTTAGAGTTTTGAAAACATATGTAAAGGCATTGGCGGAGAAAGAGCCTAATTTTTTGGACGACAATACCATTATTACCAACACTTTGATAGAGATTGATAGCAATTGGGAACATCCTATCAATGGAGTGAAGGATTGCATTAAAATAATCTATAATTTAATTTTGGAGACATTTATTTCATTTAACAAATGTGTTGATAAGAGTTGTGCCAAAACTTCATACAATCTCATTGAAGGAGAAGTGATGAAAACGAGTCAACTGTCGCTCACATCGAAAGCCAAATACCGAAAGCTTTCGATTTTAATTCAATTTATCGGATGGAAACGAGTCATTCAATTTGATCCCAACCTGTCCTCACAAATGCTTAATTATATCTCAATTAATAGTCTTTCGACTTCTATTATAGAGTTATATAAAGCTGTTATCATTTCCATGAAAAGTGATAAAAATGAAGACATTGTCATGAATTGGTCCCATTACTGGTTACCACATATTTGCGAAGCTTTGAAATCAAAGAATAAAGTGATGCACAATAATATGATCGCACATGTGTTGCCATTTACCATCAGAAGCATCGACAGCTCGACTCAATTGATATTTGAAAATATAAACGACTCGTTGATAGCAGAGGTGGCAGTGATTCGGTCGGCCATTGATAACAACATAAGCATTGATTTCATGCCTTCTATCTCATGGTTTCAACAAATCCTATGCAATACTGAAGACTTTGTCCGCTTAGAGGGTTTGAGTGTTTTAGTGGATGAGAGATATATAAGCGATAGAAACAAAGTGTTGCCATTGTTTAAACACTTCCTATTAACGAACCTAAATGTAGACAATCCATCGTTTCGACAGCGAATGGTCAGTAAAATTGAACACTTCTTAACCAAATTGTGTATCAGTTTAGACGATAAGTTGCGATTGCATGGATGTTATGATGCCTCCGATTTGATAACATATCAGTTTATTAATGAATACATAATTATAATCACATCTAATCTCATATCCGGGGCTTCATATCAACGAAGAATTACCTGTCTTACTCTTTTGGACAATTTTTTTGCAATCAAAGAGAAAACTAATATACAGTTTGAGAACTCTGTGGACTTGAATGTAGTATATTTAGAGATAATCTTGTCTGTCATTGACAAAGACGACAAAGTGAGGAAAATGGCTTCAAATTTGTTGATTACTTTTCATAAGAATTACCACAATTTAATTGATTGTAATCTCAATCAAATAGCAGAGATTGCTATGGATTTTGTGAACAGTCCTCGACATCAAGAATCACATGCTGGAGGACTGCTATTTAAATACATAATCAACTGCTTCGAGTGCCTAACAATCAATGGGAAACAATTATCTGATGAATTGGCTTTAATTGAATTCTTTGTGGAGTCATCGCAATCACAATTAAAATCATCGAAAATAGATTTTTTAGATTCATCTAAGAATAGTCCGATTCATGGGTTTATATTAGCTCTCAATAACTGTTTGTCTTGCGATCGTTTGCTTAAGTTTTCCAAACAAAACCGATTTAGAGATATAATGAATGAGTTAATTGTGTTCAGTTTTGAGTGCATAGACTTAATGCTGAGTCAACTCTCCAAAGATAATATAGAAACTTCGCCTTCTTTTCAAGAGATGTGTGAATCACTCGAAGCCATAATTAGTGATCAAATTGATGCAAATGAGGACAAATGTATTGACGATGTTTCCACTTCTAATGATTTCCAACTTTTACTATCCATGTGTTGGCTTAACATAAAAGAGTGTAGTTTTCTGCTAAATAATTTGGTTGATTTGGATCATAACTGCAAACATACCATTCTTGAGGATTCTGTTGTCCTTAAGATAGGTTTAAAGCTAATTAATATTCTTACTCGATGTCGACATAAAGGTGTGATTGAGGCCACATGTATAGCACTCACTAGATTTACTGTAGATCTCATTAAGATGAAGAGTACTAGTGATCAACACATTCACACTTTACGACACTTATTGACAGACTCTCTGAATTGTATCACCAAATCAGCCCTCAGTTCGAGTATAACCCGAAAGTCTGCGGGCGTTGGGCTAACCATTCAGGCCATACTGATTGGCGAATCTGAGGCATACACTCAAGGGTTTACACTCGAGTCCTCTCTTTTCAATTCAACTATTGATGAATTGATAGAAATTGCAAACTCAGAGATACCCATCAATATTGATTCAAAGACTGATTTATCGCAAACTTATGCCTTACATATTCTCAAGTCTATAATGAGTACATCTTCACTCTCACGGCTCACCATAAAAACAGTTGAATATTTGCTTCCGATTTGCATAAAAGGCTTTTGTAGTGATTTGTGGCAAATACGTAACGCTTCCCTTCAGTTGTTTGGCGCGTGTTGTTGCCGAATGTTGGGACAGCCGAAGATCAGTCATATCGATCACTTGATGTCAAATGGCTCTACCATTACATACAACGAACTCTTTTCTCGTTATCCGACGCTATTGTCTGTAATTAGAAACCAATTGAAACAAAGTTTTAAGAAAATAGAGAAGGGATTGATGTGCTCTGAATTGGTGCCCATTTTGGCATTATTTGCATCATTTTCTCCCATTTGTTTCGGAGATTTCTATACCGACAAACAAATTTTGGATTATTTGATTCATCTCTTAAGTAATAAGATGTGGAAAATCCGAATGTTGTCCGCGAAGGCATTGAGCTGTTTATTACCTATTAATCAATTGGAAGCACTCTTATTGCAGTTGTCTTCTCAACACAATCTTAACTGCAACTCAATTCACGGGTTAATGCTTTCAGTCAATCATTTACTTGAATTGAAACAACAGATCAAAGCAAGTGATTGGCAGACAATTAAACACGAGTTTGCAGTCATATTTGAGAATTGTATTCAAACAAATTCCAAGTGCTATGTATTAAAAGATGTCTTTCAAGAAATTTTTACTGATAGTAATCTGCAAATTGATTTTTGTGGTCAAGAATTATACGCTAATGAGGAATCATTGGGTGAAAGTGAGTGCAACGAGAATATGTGTTTAATTGAAAGGTTGATCACAATTGGTTCAGATGTGACGTTCACTAAAAGTGATGACATCCGACTTAATGCCGCAAAAATTCTCAGTCAGATAATCGATGGACTCAACAAAGAGTTAGAATCGTATGACTCATCGGATTGTTGTGATATTTTGCTCAAAATAACTGAAATTGTTTTGGTTATCATTGAAGATGAAGATAGAGATGTGAGAACTGAAGCCGAGATAATAGCATCCAAATTGATATATTCGTCTGAATCTATACAAAACAGTTATCACTTGTCATATAATATAGCAATCGATAATCTATTGATTTGGTTCATTGAGAACTCATTAATAAGCGATGAGAAGAAAGTAGACTTTCTTATGTGTAAATTGGAAACTATTATATCATTGTCTCAATTAATTGAAAGCCGTCTCCAAAATCACATACTTTTCGAGAAGGAAGAGAAGAATGTTTTCGCAGAACCGGTGTTTGTTTTGTTTAAAATAAGTGATGCCTTAAAAAGAGTCATTTCCAGCAAATCGGTTCAAATTAATGAAAAAAGTTTCAAACGATTGGCGAATGACTGCACATATTGTTTGGAACATAAGTCTATTCTTGAAATCGATCATTTGGTTTCATTTAGTATTTGGAAACTCCCGAAACTGTTTGTTTATTTGAGTGGTCTATACCTACGAATAGAAAACATATTTCATTCATATTCTGTCGACTTAATGAACGAATCACTGCAAGAATTACATGTCTCTACCGATTGTGTGGAAAACAGTACTAAATTGAATCAAATATTAAGTGATAAACAAATGGAGATCATTAGACAAATGTATACACTCTTGTCGTCCAAATTCGCATTTTTATTGCATATTAAAGGCAATTCATTGTCCGGTTATTCACTCTTAAAATTTAAATTTTAAATTTATTTTTCAATAAATTAAGTGAATTCTTATCTAAAACTAATAAATCTTACATTATTTGTAATTTAAGACTTATTCGTATACTTAATACCACTAATACTGTAAGTGTGGACCAGTGCTCACGCCTGACCACTCATGTCGGGCTTGGGTTTGTGAGCCCAACCGGAGGTCAACTTCTTGAGCTCTCCGATGGCTTTACCCGGATTGAGGTGTTTAGGACAGGTTCGGGTGCAGTTCATGATTGTGTGGCACCGATACAACGAAAAGGGATCCTTCAGTTTCTCCAAGCGCTCGGCTGTGTTCTCGTCGCGCGAGTCAATGACCCACCGGTAGGCCTGCATGAGGGCCGCCGGACCCAAATAGCGGTCACTATTCCACCAATAGCTCGGACACGACGTCGAGCAACAGGCGCAGAGAATGCATTCATAGAGACCGTCCAATTTGTCCCTGTCTTTGATACTCTGGAGGTTCTGTTTGTTCGCCCCTTTGGTCTCGTCCTTCTTCTGAAGCCACGGCTCAATGGAACGGTATTGTTGGTAGAAGTGATTCATATCCTATACAAAACATGATATTATGAAAAAGTCTGCAACTTTGCCGCAATTTCAATCACTCACGGGAACTAAGTCTTTGATGACATATAAGTGCGGCAACGGATAGATTTTGGTGGCATTACTGACGTTGTCATCAATTTTGCAAATACAGGCCAATGTATTAGTGCCGCCGATATTCATAGCACATGAGCCACATATGCCTTCCCTGCACGAGCGCCTGAATGTGAGGGTCGGGTCCATTTCATTCTTGATTTTAATCAATGCGTCCAAAACCATTGGACCGCATCTATGAGCCATACAATCCAGTAATCCATTGACACAAACTCATGATTAAAAAAAACTCACGAATTGAGGTCCACATCATATGTCTGTAAATGTGGTTTCACTGAAGACTTCTCGGGATCCTATGGTTGGATACAAGAGTGCAACAGAATTGCAGTTTAAATGCTAGCATTAACTCAGACGTTGTGTCTAATCTAATCAACTGTTATAAGTGTCAACTCCTGATAAGAGTAATTGCTTTACAAGAATTATTTCATGATTAATGCAACACATTATCATAACTTGCGATAAGAAAAGGTTTCCTCTAATTATTTAGTCGCTAAGAATGCCGACTAATATGCAAATTGCCATCTATTATGCAATCAGTATTATATAATCTATTGTATTGTATGGGCAAAGGGTTATGGCTTTTGTCAAACAGTTATCCAACTGTTATGACAAAATCTTTTATATTTCCATATAATGACAGACTTTATATAAATTAAATGAAACGCTTGGAGTGTGCAGTGAAGATATGTCCGACACTTATGTTCACAACAATTGTGTGTTTGAAGGACTCGTTCACACATTACTCTATAAACTGTAATATTCAACACTATATCGTCTTTACGCTAATTATGTCACAAATATGGTTAAGCCGTCAACTAATACATGCGTTACACTACTGACCCATCGATAGATTGAGAACTTCTTCAGTTTCTGCTTATTCTTGGTTTCAGCCATTGTTTGAGTGGTTCTCACCTTTCATTGAAAATATAATTTTCATAAATTAGCAAAACTTCACATAAATTGCTTATAATTATGTCAATACTCACTCCAATGGGGTAATAATACAGACATTGTCTGGTGTTTCGGCACAGAAGTGATGACATCTTCACTATAACTATAATTGCAATCAATTAAACACTTAAGAGATTCAATCAATTCATACAATTATCTCACTTTCAATTCAATTCAATATTTCACTCAACACTCAAACCACAGAATAATTAGTGAATCACTTTTCGGCCAATTCTTGACACACATCGACACACAAACTGTAACTCCCATTGAAAGCATTCATCAAATGTTTGATTAACCGAAAGCTGAACGCATTTTATTAATAAATATATCCATAAGTGATGGCAACATATTTGCAAAACTTTGTGTAGATTTGCGGCCAAAAGGCATCGAAAGGGCGCACAAAGTGTTGTCGTAATTATTGGCGTAGAAGTGGTTGACTGAAGTGATTGCGTGGTCTCTCAATCCAAAACTCAACACATTTTCAGTGTTTTGTCGATACATTTGAATCACTTGTGAAGCACTCATTGATTGTCCTGAAGAATGGCTGTCGGAAAGAAGGCATTGACGAGAGAGGAAGAACTTCTTCTGCAGGACTTCAGCCGAAACGTGTCCACGAAATCTTCGGCTCTCTTTTACGGCAATGCATTCATAGTGTCGGCGATTCCTATCTGTAAGTGTATTCATATCTCTTGCATCACTTCCACGGGTGATGAATGTCTGACTGACTGACTGGTGTTGTGGTTGTGTTTAGGGCTGTTTTGGCGCATCCATCAGATGGACTTGTATTCATCGGTAGTGGTGTTTGTGTTGGTGTCAGCGATCACCACATGGTTGGTGTCGTTCGCCTATAAGAACATAAAGTTTGTTTTGAAGCATAAGATCGCGCAGAAGAGGGAGGAGGCGGTGGCCAAAGAGGTGATGCGCGGCATCGGAGACGACAAGAAGATGACGAAGAAGGAGAAGGACGAGAGGGTGCTCTGGAAGAAGAACGAAGTGGCCGACTATGAGGCCACCACTTTCGCCATCTTCTACAACAACGCTCTCTTCTTAGCGCTCGTTGTCTTCCTCTCCTTCTATATCTTGAGATCCTTCTCTCCAACCGTTAATTACTTGGTTTCAGTTACCGGTTCCGGTGCTCTCTTAGCCCTGTTCTCTACCGGTTCCCGATAACTGCCATTCCTTTCATATGTTTTGAAATAAATTTTTTGTTTTAAACTCGACTAATGTTTTAGCATTTATTAGACATTCTTATCAAAGGTTTACATAAAATAATTGAATATTAAACTAAATTTAGGAATACATTGATTTGAGATTACATTTTTTGATAACAAATCCATTTGATGCTTAAATTATTGCCATTTTCAAACGGTATGTGAATTATTCGTTTGTCATCCGATATATGAATCTTATGGTCGAATTGATCCGGAAATTCAAAGAATTTTCTCTCTTTGACCAGAATTTGATGAGTTCTTAGCCATCGCTCGAATTGATTAGATTTGGTGTCAATTCTCGCCAAATAATCCCTATAGAAATCACTGGATATGATGGCAGTGTTTGGGTTCTGGAGGGCAGCGTATAGTATGTAACAGTCGTCTTGAGTCTTATTCATGGCATAGAACATAGAGATCCGTTCCCTTTGTGTCCAAAGCATTTGGTTTAGTTTCGGCCAATTCTTCATATGCTTTCTGCCGACTATTAATATGTTCTCGTATTTAGTGAACACTTTATGTTTGATAAGCATTTCCACAACATTTGTGTCGATATTTTCTTTAGAGAATGTTTGCACAAATTGTCTCAAATTATTCTTGTCTTCGACCACATCCGAGAAGGTAGAGAAGGCTATGTTGAGGCCATCGATCACCAGATCTAACGGCTTTTTTGCCGTCATTTTGCGCATAAATTTCTCAAAGTTTTGCAACTCTTTCTCATATTCTGGTAGTGAAGCCATAAGTATATCGTTTTCTTTGCTGAATATAACGGATCGAAATTCTTTGAGCAAAACTCTCTGCTCTTCAGGCGATAGTCTTCTCAATGTTTGGTTACACTTAAGGCATAAACCTTTTCGTCCGATCGATGTCTCAAATCTTTTATAAGATAACCTTTCCATGAGTTAAATTCTTTGAGCAAAACTCTCTGCTCTTCAGGCGATAGTCTTCTCAATGTTTGGTTACACTTAAGGCATAAACCTTTTCGTCCGATCGATGTCTCAAATCTTTTATAAGATAACCTTTCCATGAGTTCATTGAACTTTGCGATTAAATCCATATCAAAGACTATTAATTTGTTGCTAAGAATTTGCAATATGTTTAGTGTTTGGTCTAAATTAAGCTGAGAATCATTGAGAGAAGCGATAATTTTGGGCATTAATTGCTTGTCGACATTCATGTCTGAAAAACGTCTCATCAAATCAAATGATTGTTCAAAAAGTCTGAACCGAATGCAAGAATCAATTATACGATTGATTAGATTGTAATCAACGGTCTTAAGTGAATCCAACAGTTGTATGGCGTGAAGACAATTGTCTGGTGAGGATTGCGTCAAACCTATGATGCAGTCACTCATCACCGGATGTGTGATCTGATTGTTGTTATATTTGTGCAGTAAGTCATCGCTGGTCTCGCGGATGAGTTCAATGTGTGAGCTGTCGATGAAGTGATCGAAATGACTGATGAAATGGCAGAACCGAGAGGAAGCGATGCTATTGTTGACCACATTTGGCAACACTTTTATGAAACCACTCAAAGAAGTGAACAGTTTTTGGTCCACTTTTTGACAATCGGTTCCGTTATTCAACAGAAAAGCTGACATCAAATCAATTTCAAAATTATGTCTGAAGACCAGCCTTTGTTCAGTGAGTTCAGCGACCAATTGATTCCAATCGATATTACCATTGGTCTCAACATTCTTCTTGAGGACCAGCTCTTGAATAGTTTGTAGTTTCGACTCTTTGATCATCTGTTTGTCTCTCAAATACTTCAGACTTAAGTGTCTATTAATTGCAATCAAACCAATCGATTGACATCTCACGAGGAGAGGTCTGACAGAGAGTGCAATGATTGCAGTCATCGCACACATTGACCACAAGAAGTCACTGACTGTTCCCTCGACCACAGTTCACTTAAAATAATCACTTGTTTTGACACTTCACCCAAAATAAGTTCACGTTTTGATCGCTATATAAATGACGACAACTTTTGTCTCCAAAAACAACACTATTTTGTCACAAATTGTTTGTTTTGATTGCAAACACGTGTTGTTAAAAAACAACACACATTTGAAAACAATCATAATTTAGTTGTATTTTCATTGGCTTTTCACTACAAAAATGACTAAAAAGATACGAAATAATCACTTCAGTCAACCACTTCTACGCCAATAATTACGACAACACTTTGTGCGCCCTTTCGATGCCTTTTGGCCGCAAATCTACACAAAGTTTTGCAAATATGTTGCCATCACTTATGGATATATTTATCAATAAAATGCGTTCAGCTTTCGGTTAATCAAACATTTGCTGAATGATTTGAATGTGAGTTACAGTTTGTATGTCGATGTGTGTCAAGAATTGGCCGAAAAGTGATTCACTAATTATTCTGTGGTTTGAGTGTTGAGTGAAATAGTGAATTGAATTGAAAGTGAGATAATTGTATGAATTGATTGAATCTGTTAAGTGTTTAATTGATTGCAATTATAGTTATAGTGAAGATGTCATCACTTCTGTGCCGAAACACCAGACAATGTCTGTATTATTATCCCATTGGAGTGAGTATTGACATAATTATAAGCGATTTATTTGAAGTTTTGCTAATTTATGAAAATTATATTTTCAATGAAAGGTGAGAACCACTCAAACAATGGCTGAAACCAAGAATAAGCAGAAACTGAAGAAGTTCTCAATCTATCGATGGGTCAGTAGTTGAACGCATGTATTGACGGCTTAACCATATTTGTGACATAATTAGCGTAAAGACGATATAGTGTTGAATATTACAGTTTGTAGAGTAATGTATGAACGAGTCCTTCAAACACACAATTGTTGATCGCATAAGTGTCGGACATATCTTCACTGCACACTCCAAGCGTTTCATTTAATTTATATACAGTCTGTCATTATATGGAAATATAAAAGATTTTGTGATAACAGTTGGATAACTGTTTGACAAAAGCCATAACCCTTTGCCCATACAATACAATAGACTATATAATACTGATTGCATAATAGATGGCAATTTGCATATTAGTCGGCATTCTTAGCGACTAAATAATTAGAGAAAACCTTTTCTTATCGCAAGTTATGATAATGTATTGCATTAATCATGAAATAATTCCTGTAAAGCAATTACTCTTATCAGGAGTTGACACTTACTTATAACAGTTGATTAGATTAGACACAACGTCTGAGTTAATGCTAGCATTTAAACTGCAATTCTGTTGCACTCTTGTATCCAACCATAGGATCCCGAGAAGTCTTCAGTGAAACCACATTTACAG
>CAJPVJ010002858.1:0-12087 GCA_905397405.1 Oppiella nova
CTAATAAAACCAATTGTCACCCAAAATGAGTGGTTAAGCGCTGATTATCACCACACCTGATGCCATGCCAACTATCACCGCATTAGATGGTGGTGTGGTCTACGAGACAATCATCGCGCAAAACACTGCATACATGTCTGCACAGCACATACACAGCCCTACCCTCCCATCGCATACACATAAACCGCATATTAATAGCCATAAGCAATACATACCGTCGCCCTCTTGGATGGTCTGCACCTCAACGCCCATTATGTGTGCACTTCTTCGCCCGTGGATTAGATTGGGTGACAATAATGGAGACAAATGTGAAGATATCAGCGAAAACCGGGTGTCGTTTGGTTGGGTAGACGTCCGGTGCTGTCGTATAGCTGTGTGTGAATGATATGAATGCGTGAATCACTCGTACGGACAGTGAGTGTCTCTGCAGACAAACAATGCACTCAATGCGAGGCAAAGCAACCAATGCCTCCGAACAAGCAATGGGAATGAGCCAAACATTGCACTGTGAAGTGCCGTTAGAGGGCGATAGCAGTCCCATAACTATTCAATTATCATAAGAGACGGTCTACTGTCGCTATTGTCAACGATTTAATACGAGTTAATCGTGTGTATTATATCGATGAGCATTGTACGCGAAATTATATGTCTTGATAAGTTGTTAGTTTGATACTTAATTTAATTAGTTTTGTTGATTACAGTGAGAGCTTAGCGTAATATTTGCTCGTATACAGGGAGTCGGCCGTAATCTCAATACACTTACACACAGTGTTTGATAACAAATGCTATGAATTTGATTGAACTACACTTTCCAATACCCATAAACCCTTTCACAGTCATCAGTAGCTTTATATTAGTCTTGTGGTTAACCTTGCTAATAGTTTCCATTTACATATATTTTCCACTATTGCCTGCCATTGTAGTGGAGGGAGACTTCTCTCCAATCGGTGACTTCTTCGGCTATTTGTTGGAAATTGGTTTCTGAGGACTCGTTTGTCTCATTTGTTGTATGATAGCACCGGAAGGGACGACACCTTCTTGTTGGAGTTAGCCATCGATGGCCGCCTCACACACCGCCCGCAGACTCATTGACATCGGCGCTAACCTCACCGGTAATCACGTGTCTCACAGACAACTCCTATGCTGTTAATTATCTCTTAATTGTATTGTTTGTATAACTGTTTAATTGTGTGACAATTGTCACAAAGTTTGTCAAAAACTTTTACACAAAGCGCTGATTGTGTCTCATCTGATCCCCAAACAGATCCCATGTTTAAAGGCATATACAACGGGTCACAGAAACACGTGTCCGACTTGACTGATGTGATCAAACGGTCGGTCGCTTACGGACTCCAAAAAGTAATCCAATGAATGAATGCCCGGTAATACCTGTTCCCGAGGAATGTGTGTAACACTCGATGGCGTGTCTTATATAGATAGTGATCACTGGCGGCAGTCTAGAGGACAGTGAGTCGGCGCTGGCTTTGGCCAAAACGGATGACATGCTGTACTCGACAGTGGGCTGTCATCCCACGCGATGTCTTGAGTTCGAGGCCTACGAAGACGCCGACAAATACATCGCACAACTGATCCAATTGGTCGATAACAACAGGGATAAAGTGGTGGCAGTGGGCGAGTGTGGGCTCGACTACGATAGGCTTCACTTCTGTCCCAAAGAGCAACAGTTAAAGTGAGTGTCAATTGGTTTGCTGAAGACGTTTGTGGTGACTATTGTCTCATTGAACGGACAGGTATTTCATAAAACAGCTGTCGGTGTCCGAGGCCACAGGTTTGCCGTTATTCCTCCACTGCCGTAATGCGGCCACGGATTTGGCGCAAGTCTTGAGGAACAATCGGCACAAATTCAGCGGCGGTGTCGTCAGTATCATAACATTTACAACACTTTTTTTATGACAAATATTCATGTATTTTATGATAACTTTATGTGTGTTTAATTACATCTTATAAATTATGTCATATTTTTATGATTATTATCTAATATCATAATGAAAGGCAATGTTTGTCATAACAAATGAGATATTGTTTGCTATAAAACTCGACTAAAACTAATGGATTATCTCTACAAACGATAGGTTCACTCATTCGATGGTACGCTAGAAGAAGCTAAAGAGTTCATGCGATTGGGTCTATACATCGGTATCAATGGCTGTTCGCTGAAGACTGAGTCTAATCTAGAGGTGGCGGCGGAGCTGCCCATCGATCGGCTTATGATCGAAACCGGTATTGCATTACATATCATATAATGTCTTATATAATGAGCTATTATTTACACGAAAAAAACAGTGAATTTTAATGACAATTACTGTTATGTATATAAAAACAACTTAAATAATGAGATATATTTAAAACAAACAAAAAAACAACTGAAAAACCAAATGATAAAACAATGTATTATTTAATGTATAAACAGACAGTCCGTGGTGTGAAGTGAAGGCCAGTCACGCGGGCGCCCGACATATCACTACACTATTCCAAAGCCGTAAGAAAGAGAAGTTCGAGACGGGCTGTCAGGTCAAGGGTCGTAACGAGCCGTCCAATTGCGTGCAAATATTGGAGATATTGGCGGCCATTAAGAAGCGGTCGATCGACGAGTTGGCGGACGTGTTGTACGAAAACACTGTCAAACTGTTCTTCAGCGCCGGCACTAATAATGGTCGATAGGGTTGTGTGTGACCCGTGTTTTTGTTACGAAGTATTTGTTTTGGATGTCTTTCCCGCCAATTGATAGTTAATTAAGTGTTTTTATAAATTATATCCAATTATATATAAAATCAAAATATTTATTATTATTATTATTAAAACTGGTTTTATGTGTCAACTAATTGGTCAGTGCCTTAAACTGCGAGGCTGTCCACTGGTAGGCGTCCCACATGTATGTCTGCAGCACATCAATCGCTTGTATTAATACTTTTTGTATGTTTTCGGGCGCAAGACTTCCACTGAAAAAAACAGATTTATATATGAAATGAAAGCTTTATTTTAAATATATTTATAATTATTTTTGTATTCAATTAAATGATAAAATAAATCATACGTTAAGACGTTTGTCTGCAACCAATTCGAGACAATGGTTGCGTTTTTGAGTATAAAAGCCCAGCAAATGTTGAAATACGTGTGCATTTGACTCGTGATTTGCCACAAGAATGACTGCAACTTTGGCACCAAATCGTCGGTAATCTGTTAGAGATAACAGGGAAATGGATGTCAAAAAACTCAGTTTTTATTTGCAAACACTTGAGAGGCCTAAGTGTCTCATAAAACTAAAAACAAACCGTCTCGAGAATGGGTGGAATGGTTTTGTGGATCCAATTCCTCAACACTTCCGTCGAATTCCATAAAATAATCATAACTTCCGTGAATTTGGCCCAAAATGTGTTCAGATAGGGAGAGATGAAGACAATGGTTGCGTTTTTGAGTATAAAAGCCCAGCAAATGTTGAAATACGTGTGCATTTGACTCGTGATTTGCCACAAGAATGACTGCAACTTTGGCACCAAATCGTCGGTAATCTGTTAGAGATACCGATTACAGATTAGAGATAACAGGGAAATGGATGTCATAAAACTGAGTTTTTATTTGCAAACACTTGAGAGGCATAAGTGTCTTATAAAATAAAAGGCAAACACAAACCGTCTCGAGAATGGGTGGAATGGTTTTGTGGATCCAATTCCTCAACACTTCCGTCGAATTCCATAAAATAATCATAACTTCCGTGAATTTGGCCCAAAATGTGTTCAGATAGGGAGAGATGACGGCGCTCACGGACTTCCAGTACACGNACAAACCGTCTCGAGAATGGGTGGAATGGTTTTGTGGATCCAATTCCTCAACACTTCCGTCGAATTCCATAAAATAATCATAACTTCCGTGAATTTGGCCCAAAATGTGTTCAGATAGGGAGAGATGACGGCGCTCACGGACTTCCAGTACACGGGTACGTTCACCGACAGCCAACTGTCAACACATGGAAAACATGCAATTCATTATACAGTCAAGCGATGAAAATTGAATTAAAATTTGCAAATAATTGCCTCAAATAATGACAACTAATTAATGCAAACCTGTATGTAATGAGCGAATAGGTCTCGATCTTATTGTATGCCTGCTCTACGACAGGCAGTGTTCCCGTTTGCTTCAGTAGATTACCAGTGTATGACTCTGTTTACCAGGGTAATCACACACAATTAGTTAATAATATATTAAATTATATGTTAACTATGAGTTTACTCTGAAATGATCCATGAGATTTAGTGTCGTAGGCCAGGAGCACCGCCAATAGGATGGTCAGCACCAGTAGTGTGGACTTAATGGGGAACTTCCAGCTCGACATTGTGGTCAACAGTGTCTTCATGTGGTAAATGGTGATCAGAAACAGTGAATCAAACAATTAATGAAACGATTGGGAGATATTAAGGGGAATGTAATGACGGGAATGACTGAATGACTAGAGAAATGTTTGTCGGACTCGCAAATTGAATGTATGAGCGATCGGAATGCCAATGAAAGTGGAGATTTTCACTGGAAATACAGCACTAGTATGCCATCCATAGCACTGGTAGTGTGCATTTTGCCCCCTATTATGCTATCACTCGTTAGAACATTATATGAGTGCTATGTTTGAGACGACAAAGACTGTACTGGAGTGTGGAAAGGGATCAGGTTTTGGACTAACCTATCAGTACAGTAATGCTCAGCCAATTCTCAACGTTAAACAGTACTCTCTCTCATCAAAAACGACTAGAATTTTGGTGTATATAGCAGTGGAATGGACTCTACAATGGGTTTGAGTTCAAGAATTTTGAATCATAAGAATTTGTGACAATTTTCAAGTGTTTAGTCCTCAAGTGTTTGACAATGTTATCAATTAATCGTAAATATAAAGCAGAGTAACTGTACTTAAGTCTATACACATTGTTAATTGTCTTACACACGTAACATAAAAATTAGTTTGAAATAATAAGCTATTAATATAATGTAACGTAACTCTAAACTATTGGACAACGAATCGATAAATATATGATTACATATCATATGAATTACATATTTAATAGCATACATATGCATGTAATCAATATATTAAAATAATAAGCTATTAATATAATGTAACGTAACTCTAAACTATTGGACAACGAATCGATAAATATATGATTACATATCATATGAATTACATATTTAATAGCATACATATGCATGTAATCAATATATTCACTGTTGTAACACTTTTTGTTGCAAATTAATCACAAATATAGAGAATAATTTGGCAAACATTACCTCTACTATAGCAGTAAACTATATAATAGGAAAAATCAAAACTTACAGAATTGCTATTAGGCTCTCATATCACAAAAAAGTTTTCATAGTTTGNAAATTAATCACAAATATAGAGAATAATTTGGCAAACATTACCTCTACTATAGCAGTAAACTATATAATAGGAAAAATCAAAACTTACAGAATTGCTATTAGGCTCTCATATCACAAAAAAGTTTTCATAGTTTGAATATTTAAAAAATATCTCAGAAATATTGCTACCGTATTATAAGATTAATGAATAAAATACTGCACTGTATTAATAGTAATAAAAATAAATCAAACACGTTTACAATAAATTATATGTCGCGATAAACATAATTATTATCAAATCACTAAAGTTATGCATAATTTTAAAAATCAATGAAATTAAAAACACACGTAACTATGATATGGAGTCATAATAAGTTTTGCAGTCAAAACAAATTACCGTATTATGAGTACATGTCTCAAACGTTAATTAATTGCATAAACAGCTTATATTTCACAAACAATTTGAACTCTTGAAATATTGATTCGATAAGTAACTTATTACAATGCAAATATATTGAATTATATGGCCATTAATCGGCGAGTTAACGGTTGAGTAAGTAAGTTACTATTCTTGAGTTACTATTCCTTCACCACTAAATGGGCACCGTATGCTTACCTCGCATTGAGCTTCACAGGCCTCGTGTCCCTCTTTAAGAGGCTTACCCTCAGCCCTCGAGTCGTCATTTGTATTCCTAAAGCTAAGAACCGTTTCGGTCAACAGTTTCTTGGAAAGAGTGGACGGCAGTGAGCGGTAGTTATCGCTCAGGTATACCAGCAGTTGAGCCGACTATTGGTATAGAAATAAAAACTTTTAATAAACACTTAAAATCATAATTAATATCAATTAATCATTACTTGTGTTAAGTTTTGCGAATACAAAGTGCGCCAAACGCTGAAACTTTGGACATCACTCGCAAGACATTTGGTTAACTCTTCCAGAAGTTCTTGTCTTTGATGAAAGAGTTTATCGGAATTTAACCGCTCGAACAGATATGGGAAGTAAAGGCTTGCATTGGTTTTCGGGTTATTGTAAATCGATATCAACTATAATTCAATACAAAAACTCATTAAAATCAATGCGTTATAAAACATCAAATCAAATGCAGACTTACTTTAAGTTTAGGATAAAGAACTTCCAATTGTTTTTGCAAATTCTGTTGCAAACCGTTTGCTGGCGAGTGAATGGTGTCGAAGATCACGAAGAATTTCTTGACATCGAGTACATCACCAGTTATTTTGGTGTTCGAGTGAAGTCTAAACACACATAAGATTATCACAAAAAATACTTTCCTATAAAAGCAACTAAAACTTACTCTAAGAGTGTTCGCAGCGAATCGATAATAAACTTGGAGTAAGCCTTTTGACCGATGATTGGTAGCATCAGCTCTAACCAGATATTGATACCACTCTTGAGGTCGCGTTTACTGGACTGCGAGGCCACCCATAAGATGGTGAGACACACGGGCTGTCTATTGCTGTAAGAGATCCTGTGCTGAACAAACTTTTGGATGTTATTTACGGTGAACGCCGGGTATTGAGTGCTTATGCACTGAAGCATAATACGGAAACCCATTGTCGGGCCAACCATTTTGACCAGATTCTGGAGCAGCTGTTCCTGAATCAGCTGTAGTATGGGTTGAGGGCACTGACGGATATTGCGGTTTATAAAGTCCAACACATTGCCAGGTAGTGCACAGGACGGGTAGTCTACAGTGCAAGGCATTCAATCAATTAATCAGTTATAAGATTTAATTTTTAATGTTTTAATTACCGATCGATTTGTCCGCAAATGTCACGTCTTCTGGCTCTACATTCGGGAACTTTCCGTTCACTTTGTGTTACAAATAAATCAATAAATATCTCAATCATTGCAAAGACATTCACAGAATATTCTGAATTCTTAATACATTGACAACAAAATCAATACGTTTTTCAAATTCTCATATTTAAAATGCAAAAATTGATCTCAAATTCAGGGCTAATATTGTGTGAGCAATGATTTGTCACAAGTTATAAATTGTATTAGTGACTTATAGCGTACTGTACTTACTTAATTTTACTTGAGTAAAAATTAAACGTACTTTTAGTTACCCTAAAACCAACTCACCTTTTGGGTATTTTTTAATTATGAATAATTTTTTTTGCTAAAAATATTTCCGCACAAAAACTATACCACAAAACACAACCCAAATAATTGCGAGAAATAACTATTTTATGTGTCGACTGTTTAAATAAATTACAGCCAATTATACGCAAAATACTATTGATTTTTGTCGCACAGAATAGCAATGAATTCTGTGCTAAAAAACAAATAAAACAAAACTTATTATCGCTTTCAAGTCATATGACATTCAGTGTTAAAAATAGATTTCTGTTTCCACAAAGAAACTGATGGCAAATATCTGCGGGGAAAAGCAATTGATCCCAAGAGTCACTTACGAAAGTAGGCGATGTCTTTGAGCCAAATGAGTGGCATATCCGGGAACTTGACTTTAGTCTCATCGGACACCTTCTCAAACTCCGATACTTTGAGCTGCCATTCAATGCCATAATTGACACCATATTATAAGAGATAATAAGTTTGCGATTAGAAAACAAATGCGAAAAACAAAAAACTATTTTTAAACCCAAATCGCTTCCAGACGTAAAGTCATTGAAGAGATTAAGCTATAGATAAGAGACAATCGAAAAACTATGGCTACGAATGGATTACCTCTTTAGCCAACTGTTCAAAAGTCAATGGTTTGGACGGTTTGGTGGCTTTCGGCGATTCCGCGGCGCCGTTCGTCTTCTTCTTCGGTTTATTCTTCGCCGCCTTCTTATCGATGGCTTCGTTGTCGTGGTTCTGATCCACGACTGACTTCTGGTTGTTCTGCTTCTGCAGTTTGCGGCTCTCCATGTCATTGAAGAGCTGGAAATTGGTTTCACTCAGACTTATGTGACCTAAGAGTGGACGACACAAATAGTGATAGTAAGTGTGGGATCAGTTGGGGGTGATGTCCGGCAATTGTCGTCGATGCCAATGACGTGTCACCACACAAGCCATGCAAACATATCGACACACATACCAGTGCTCTCTATCTGGTCCGACACGTCCAACGGCTTCCTAGCCTTCGGGCCTTTCGCTGAATTCTTCGCCGACTTCTTCTTACCCACAGTTTCCCAACCATTCGATGCCATTGTCTGCGGAAATAGGTCTCGAAAGTGATCACAAGATGTGTTAAGTTTTGTGAAGTCAAGTGTTTTCAGTCGACAAACACCTCTCGTATGCTATCGTAAGCACCGGTAGTTCACTGCCACCAGAGGGCGCCCTCATAGCATACACTCAAAGCACGTTTGCTGTGGTTTTGTAGTGATTTATAAATTGAGTTTTAATTGAGTTTAAAATAATCGGCGATAAAAATACTATTGATTTGACATTATTTGTGAATGAATTAAGTTTTCGCAAACATTTCAGTACAGTATTCACCAGTAATTATGATTTTGCGTACACTTTGTATGCGAAACACATTTCTCTGTATAGATTCCCATAGACTTGAACGCGTTTCCAATGCTATCGCACGGCGTGTTTGCGTGTATTACATAACGAGTATAGTCTGTACTCGCAGTAAAGCCTATGTTTTGTTTTGAATGCAAACACAACTCAAACGTGACTTCAAAAAGACAGCAAAACTTTTTCGCCACAAACCTCTTGAGCCGCCGATAACCACTGCGATCACCCGTCGGGAACCACTGGCCACACGATGACCACGACCACCAACAAGCGTGTGCTGTACTGCGGCGGACTGTCCGAAGAGGTGGACGAGAAGATAATCACTTCGGCGTTCATACCATTCGGTGATATCATTGATGTGAACCTTCCGATCGACTTCGCGACCCAAAAGCACAGGGGATTCGCTTTCGTGGAGTTCGAGTCGGCCGAAGACGCCATGACTGCCATCGACAACATGAACGACGCGGAGATCTTCGGCAAAACGATTCGCGTAAACGTCGCGAAACCCATTAAACTGAAAGAGGGGTCGGCGCGCGCCGTCTGGTCGGAGGACGCGTGGCTCCAGAAGCACGCGGGAGAGACACTCGCCGCAGATGGCNGTAGTTGCCGCACTCGTAGTAAAACTTCGCCAAATTGTACAAATAGCCGATCATTTCAGGCTTGAACTGTAGACAAACACATCAATACAATCAGTAAGAGAGTGGCAAATGTCTTAGAGATAGTGGGCAATGGCATCTATTGGTAAGTTAGAGGGGTTTGGGATTAATTGGTCAATGAGATAATCTAATCAGTAAGAGAGGAGTCAACGTCTTAGAGAGACTAAGTGCAGGTTGGGATCAATTGAGTGGCGAGTGGGCGGTGAGTGTGTCTTACGTCGTGTTTGGTCTGCAAGAGTTCGTACAGTAGTCTCGAGTCGCGCGACTTCTCGATCTCGGACTGCACCTCATCCTTGAGCAGTATCTCAAGCATGGGTCCCGTCTGGACCTGCAAGTGCTTCATCTGCGACACCACGTCCTGGCGTTTGTCAAACAAGTGCTGCGGCGGCTCGACGTCCTCGTGGAGCCGCTTATACACGTCGAGCGCGAAGTCCACCATATTTGTGTTGGACAACAGCTCCAGCTTTCCCTCCAAGATCTCATTCTCCTCGTATATCTACCGCACAATTGGATCAAATTAAGTGACAATCTCAGACACATTGAAAAGCGTACGACACGTGGCTTTCAATGACAGCCCCATTGGTGGCAACGCATTGACCGCCGCTGTCGTGTGTTT
This sequence comes from Oppiella nova, assembly GCA_905397405.1. Lineage (NCBI taxonomy): Eukaryota > Metazoa > Arthropoda > Arachnida > Sarcoptiformes > Oppiidae > Oppiella > Oppiella nova. The sequence goes on from CAJPVJ010002858.1 coordinate 10,130, forward strand.
ACCACCACTGAGTGGATCAGTTGGTAGTCATGTCTCACCTCTTTGACGGACAAGAACTCGAGGAGCGGGAAGACTAGATGTTTGTCCAGATATTTGCCCAAACGTGTGGTCAGATCCCATTCAGCCATGTTTGCCGTATGTGTCAGTCACGTGGTTTGCACGTACTTTATGAGTCCCTTTTGTACTGCGACCGCCATTTCTAGTTTGTCGTAAAACGGCACAAATCGGCGCCACATTTGCTATGTAGTGATGCGTAGGAATGCTATGTTTAAACATAAGTCGTAGATTTGGTACGTTTTGTGTATAACTATGCGTGAGTGTGAGCGACATCTACGGCCCAATGCATCGCATTTTTGTATTCAAAAGCCTTTTTTGAAACCCGTTTTTGTCGTAACGCTTGAAAACAACAATCAATTAAACTGTTTGTCATTAACTGGTGTTTCATCTGATTTGAAGACTTTATTCCCGTTAATGAATGTGCGAACCACTCGGTGGTAGCGTTGTCTAAGACATCGGACCCATATTGAGCTCACGAGTGGATTTAGTCCATAACGACAGTCGCGTATCCATTGATTGCCATTTGGTGTCGCGATTTGTCGGCAAATCTATGTCTCCAGACGTTTGCCATCGGATCCCGCGTCTTAATCACAGCTATTCCTCACCGGTTATCGGCATTAAGTGATTCATACACCGAAAACTATACACTATTAGGTCCGTGTCTTTGTGTTTAAATCTGGTGATCGATGTAAACAAGTCACTGCGTGTGTGTGGGAACCGCTATATACCAGACAATTATCACCCAAACAGGTCTCGCGAGACCTATCAGAGACCATAACCTTAACATAACTATCTGCGCGTCCGTTGCGGTCAACCCATAGACGTGTTGAGTGACGCAATGCAGTCGCAGAACCAGATCCAGATGTCTTCGGCGCAGGCCATGTACCACGTGATCAACACCCCGATGACTACCGTCATCAACAGCGCCACCAATCAGGACCTGAAGCAACAGTTGACGTCATTGAACGGGGAGAACCAGCAGTTGCGGCGAAAGTTGAATAACAAGAACAACGAGTGCGAGAAACTGAAGATCAAAGTCAAAGAATCCAGGGATGAGAGCGAACAGTATAAGCATCTGATGAACCAATTGTCACAATCGGTGAACTCACTCAATGGTGGCAACAGTTCCCTGAACCTGTCGATGGGCGCCGGTATGGCGGTCGCCGGCACGTCCGCGGCGACGGGCGGTAAGCGGAAAAGGCAGCCCAAGAACCTGCTGTCGTCGGCCTACCAGTGCTGCTGCTGTGATAGCGAGAAGCCGTACGTCTGTCCGTTCGAGAACTGCGGCAAACGGTTCCGCCAGAAGCCCCACCTCGACGCCCATCAGGCCATACACACGGGCCGCCGGTTTGCGTGCGATTGGCCCCAATGCGGGAAGTCCTTCGTGCGTAAGTACAACCTCCAGGAGCACCAGAAGCTGCACTCAAGCATCAACCCAAATATGTGCGATTATCCCAATTGTGGCAAATGTTTTAGCAGCAAATACAGCCTTTCCCGACACCAGAACGCGCAGCACAACCAGAGTCTTCAGCAGTCGACCGAAATTCGGCGACAAATGCTGCTCAGCGGCGAGCAGTAGTTCGTGGTGATGGTCGGCGCCTACCGGTGCTGGTTGTCACCCAAATGGTCGATAAGTCTGAATCTCTCGGTCATTGCTGGTGTCTGTCTATATGTGTGAGTGTTTTGGTGCTATAGTGGTCACTGAGTGAAGACTTTTTTGATGATAATTAAGGTGTAATCCACAGTATTTGCGGCGGCAGTTGACAGCGCCGGTAGTGCGAGGTTTAGACTTACGACTAATTTCTTATATAACTTAGAATTTTTTCAATTATAATTCAATGTATTTAATCATATTTTTGTCTATGAATTAAATTTTTCATTCATTATCTACCGTTCCCCTT
>CAJPVJ010002859.1:0-12086 GCA_905397405.1 Oppiella nova
TTTCACTATTATCTCAATACTATCTGATCACCCGGTACATTGAATGTTATCAGTATTGTTTGTTTAGTACTTGAATACAGATTATTGAGGATTACAGATAGTTAGTTGATTTGGTTCACAATTTAGTCAATTTGGTTCACAATTTAGTCAATTTTGTTCACAATTTAGTTAATTTAGTTCATAATTAAGTTAATTTGGTTCACAATTAAGTTAATTTAGTTGATTATTTAGTTAATTTGGTTCACGAATAAGTTAACTTAGGTCATTATTAGTTAATATTAAAGTATGCTTATAATTTGTGAACCAAATAAACTAAATTGTGAACAAAATTAGCTTTTTACACTCCTTAGTATGAATACATGTATGTATTGTAAAAACATTTTTGTGTGTAGGTTTAGCTGAAAAGTCCTAAGAATCCTAACAGTGATAATAGAGTTTTTATGTAAAAATAGCTTATTCAAAACAATTTTAAGTGTCTATTTAAGTTAATATCTTTAATAGTACTTATTTATCCTAATAAAGTCAATTAAAATAAGATTTTACAAAATTATTATTAAAATGATTTCATTGATAAGAAAATATTATTTAAATTATAAACTATTATTTAATTTATTCATAATATCGGGGTTTGTGTACCAAATATGCGACCAAACAGTCAATTACTTGGAGTACGAAGTGAACACTGATTTGAAGTTTGACCGCAGGTCTGTTAAGTACTATCAAAGATATTCTCTAACTGTTTGTCTGAATAAAGAATATTCTGTTTATAAAAGTAAATCATTTCATGAATACCTCGAAAATATTAATATTCATTGCAAAATCGCTTTATATCATTTCTATCAAATAACACCCGTTTATTATAGTTATAAATATGGATCGGGCACATGTTTCACGTATTTAAATGAATATAATAATCGGACACATTTTTTATTGAAGTTATTTGTTGGAGTTATGATAGATTATATCGATGGGGAATCATTTGGGTTACACTTACCATATAGTCCGGTACAATTTATTAAAATGTATAATATGGACAAGAAATTAATAGCGTATACATTAGATATAAGAACAGATTTGCAAATGCTATTACCCCGACCCTATTGGACAAATTGTTACGACTATGAAAGCACTCGTATGTCGGGAGGGGATGGATATAAATCCAGAGCCGACTGTATGTTAGAAGTGATGAAACAAATTGAGCGCAAAAAGTGTGGATATAATCACTACTGGGTATCACATATGTATAGAAATAAAAGGCAATTAATAATCAACGATACAATTAATAATTGTCTAGTTAAACCAAGTTATAAATTATTGTATAAAGTGTGTAAAATTGAATGCAATAATTATTTGACAAATGTTCAGGTTAACCATGCAATACTTAAACGTCAAATTTTTACATATATTATTTATAATTATGCAAATATGGTTAACATGGTTTGGAATTATAGCCCAAAAATGGATTTAAAAATGTTTTTATCAACAATGGGTGGACTCATGGGAATGTGGATGGGATTCAGTGTCTATACGATTGTCACGACAACTATGGATATCATGAGAGTTATTATTTGGAAATTAAAGCACATTAAGAGATTTAAAATTAATTATAATAAATTTAAAATTTTTGAAAAATATATTAAATATATCACATTCATAGTATGTGCATTGTTAATGACTTATCAAGTTTATGATATTTATCACGATTATCTTAAAAATAATATTAAATTTTCATTGAATATAATAACAAGAATGAGCGTACCTCAGTTATTTGCATTTATAAATCCAGCTATGAGTGATAAAACAACATTGTCCATTAATTATCCAGTATATTTTAAACAATATGAAAAATTCTTAAATGAAAATGATGAAATAAGATTGAAAACACTTTATTCAAAACTAAACTACAAATTATTGGCCACGACAAATTTAACATTTTATCGCAATATAATGTTTGACTTTAATGCAATTACCTGTTTCATTATATTTACTAATTCACCAAGATTAAAATGTCCCGAACATGAAAATCGCATAATATTTGTTAGAATACGCAATTGTCCTGTTTTACCGAAAAGATTTCAGCAAGTATATTTTGCAAACATAACCAATGAATTTATGGCAACATTTAAGTCACGACTAATGGACAGCCGATTGGAGAGAATTGTGTTGACGTATAGGAGCCGTGGCATCGATATGGGAGTGGCTCTCGGCATACAGTCCTCAGACTCGCAAAAAGTATTACTCATTGAAAAGTATAGCGAAACGGATATCCGGTTCACTACGACATCCTATCGGCAGTTAAATCGCCGTACGTTTCAGTGCCGAGAAAATGACGGGGAATGGGATGACCGACTGTTTTATAAAAACCATTTTTTACACAAAAATAGCTTTCATTGTATGGTTCGTGAACTCAACCATACATTCAATTGTCTGCCACTAATGGGAGTCGAGTATGAGATCAGTATTGAACAGCATTTGCAATATTCTGGGTATAAATTCTGTACTAATTATACGTATTCTGTGAACAAAACAATTGCTAATGAAATTAAATTAAAATGTTTAAGGTTAGATAAATTTAAACCATTTTGTTTGAATAATATGGTGAAGACAAATGTTGTCAATGCACGGTCTAACCATACCCGGATCAATTTAATACCTTCTCATTACTATAAACCACAAATTAATGAACACTTGGCTATAGATTACAATGACCTATACTATAACATTGGTGGTATTATTGGTATGTGGGTAGGATTATCAATGTTGTAATTTAGCAGTTTGATATTATATTTATATATTCAATTAACTCTAAAATTTAACTTGATGTTTAGATATCTATATTAAATTAATAACTTGTTGATTTTATTAATTACTTTCTACATGTTTGATACCAAAATATTTTCAAATATTATTTTTATTAAAACTTTTTAAACAAAATTCATTTTAAATAATTTGATTAGTTTTTAATAATTTTTATGCTATTAAATTAAAATTAATATTTTATTATAACTTTTAAAGTTTAATATATTTGAATTGCTTTATAATTATTTTAAAAGTAATCATCGATAACTTATCAACTATGATTTATAATATGAATCGATGGATTTAATAACGGGTTTCTTGGAAAACATATACTTGGCTATGAACGTATTATTAGTAATCAAATGAATGCATGCTAGGTGACATAAGGTTCATAAGCATGTATATTCATTACCAAGAAATCAGTCATTAATTCCATCGATTCATTTTTATTTTTATCCCAAAAATATCCTTAATGTCCTTGATTTTTAAAAATTGGTCATAAATTCCCTTGTGGTCCATTGAAATGGTCATATTTCTGAAATTATTTCCTTGAGCATATGACCATTTAAGGATTTGGACATTTTATCAACAAAATGGTTTCATGTCGAGATGACGAGACACATGTGATGGCTAACCTACCGGACCCATGTGGACACAAGTATTATAACTTCAATGACATCAATATAGTACGGGATTCTATAGCATTTAAAGGTGTTTCAAAGTTCCCTAAGTGCAATCTCGTTTGGCAAAGCCATGGACCAAATGGGGAACTTTTCTAAGACATGTACTGTGAAGTCACGTGAATGGCAAACCAAATGTCTTCGACAAAGACTACTTCCATTAATCCAGAAATATAAAAATTGTGATTATCTAGTGTTTTGATCCAATTTTGCATCAATTCATTAACAAATCGATGTACAGGAATGGCTTAAAACAAATGGTATCCATTGTGTTAACTATAACGAAAATCCTCCTAACGTTCCCTATGCCTGGCCTACCGGCCTATTGAGCGCTTCTGAAGTCTATGCAAAAGAGGATACTCTATTAGGTCTAAAGTTGTTAAAAATGCTCATAAATGTTGTTAAATCTGGATTAAAATATGTACTATCTATGTCAAAGTATTTCAAAGTCGTGTCCATGCACTTATGAGGATTGTCAAGAACAAAGTCAGAATAATAGATGATAATGGAGTGATGGCTTTGCATAAACTCTAAGACTAGTTCCATATATTGTAGTTTACTTGGGTATAAATTCTTTTTAGGTTTCTATAAATACTTTTCTAAATATTAACATTTTTATAAACGGGAAGTATATACTGAGCAGACCTTATTACACCAATTGCATATAGTAATAATAAACTGATCAATAACATTTTGCAACCACTGGTAAATGGTGGCGGATTTAGGCAATCATATTGGCTATATTCACGTTGTATTTTAGTACCTATGTTATTTTATAATATTATTATAATTAAAATTTTTAAAAATTGGCATATTTGGTACAAGAGAATATTGTTACGGAGGCGTAACCTTAGATATTAAACTTTACACTAATATTAAGCAATGTATCATGTTACTTTCAATACCTTATATAATAACTTGCATTGTATGCTAAGTGATTATTATGAATATCTTTGTCTGTGTCTAGAAATGTAAACTTCATTAGCTAGGCCTTTTAGGCCACTTTTCTACCTTTTGTTACTTTAAATAAATGTCCTATTTTATATAACCCTGGTCAACTTATTTATTTCCTAAATCATGTAAATAGCCTAAAAGCTATTTAACAATATTTAGGTTTGTATTAATTTTAAGGTTTTAAATTCTGACAATTTGATAATTTAAAAGTTACCAAAATTTTTGTGTCTGTATGCAATTCATAGTTATTTATGCATAAGTTGAGACTGTCAATAAAAATTTGTTTGATTTTACACATTAAAAATATAATATTCATAAAACTGTAAATTTATATAAATTAAATTTATCTGGTTTATTTATTCAAATTCAAGTCATTTTGAATAACATATAATATTTTTGACAATTACCGTTTCAACAAATGCTCAACTTATCTAAAAATAACTATGACTTACATACAAAAACGTATAACCTTTTAATTAAACTCATTATATAAAATTCTGTTTAGCAATAACATGGACATGTCTTATATCATTTAAAACTTTAATTATTCAGGATTATTTTAGTATATATTTTGCACATATAAACTACAGAATTAAAATCAATTGAAATCAAATTGGTATTGCTAATTATCGGCTACCCTGTAATAATACTATTAGGTTAAATATAAACTGCAATAAATTATTTGTTATAATTTGTAAAATAATATTCTAATTCGTATAAAAGCTGTAATAAAAAATAAATAATGCTTACTTGGTACAATAATTTTAAATTTATAATTAATACATTCTTGTGTTCATAGACTCTTGTCACGTATTTTTATTTTAATGCACTCTAGCTTAAAATTACCCATGTTAAGTTTCTAAATTAATTTTAGTTCCATCTCGCTATCTCAAAAATAAACTTTTATAAGCTAGTATAGTTTATAGCTATTTAACTTGCAAATTGCATATAAATTATATCCAATGTATTTACAATTTTAATAAACTGTAAAAACGGAAATATACTTTTAACGATATTAAATACTACCCAATAATTTTTATATTGGTTAAGTTATATCATTTTAATTTTAAGAATAATTTTTTATTTACATCAAAAAATAAAAACTGCAATACATCATTATTTATATCATAATACAGAGACCTCAAAAGTATTAAAAAACAAAAAATATAATGTTTAATTTATATTGATGAAAAAACATAATTTATTTATTTCATATAGATTATCAGTAGATAAAGCTCTTTACAAACACCAATATCATTATTTTTACTGTATTCAATGTCACCGGTAAATGTGAGATTTCTAGACTTGATTTTTATTAGTTTTAAAAATATTCACAAACATAACTAATAGAAACAAAAGGACAACAAAATAACTAACAGCTGTGGTCCACAACACTCCAGAAAACAATGACTCGACTAAAGCCGTACAACCAAACAAAGAAAATGGTGATCACAATAAACGTAAGAAATGTTGTCAAGTGATCATTGTCTACAAGATTACTTAAACTGTTGTGCAAAACAACAGACAGTAAATGCGATGCCATGGCCGACGAAAAAGTGGTCAATCACAGCCTGGATTACACTTAAGACTATCGAGAGACCGACTTTAGTCTGAAAGGGCCGTGGATTATAACACATATCCGTGTTTCTGTAGGTCAGTAATGCCAGTTCCGGACACTCACTGTCCGTTAATTATCTTATAATCTGTTATTGAATTACAGTTTGTATTATAATCTAAGATCTACTAAACAACTCTATTTAATATCATTTAATAAGCATTTATTATTATTACATTACATCAAGTGATACCTTATTCAGTAGTCTCTGACTAGTGATCTCTTCGATCACTTATTAATACCGTTACATCATCCGGGTGATATAGTTTGTACAAGTTTGTAGTTTGCACAGGTAGTTACTGTATAAGAAGTATAAACTATTGCATGAAATTGTAATATATTATATAGTAGTCAAATATTAATTATTTTAAATGGCTTATCACAACCTATACTATAATATTATGTTATAATTATCTAATATATTCCGTTAATTATTTTCTATTGAGAAATATTTATTAGTTATGAAAGAGAAACTTATTAATATTCATATTTAATAAATAATGATATAACTATATAAAAGATAATTTATTAATTGAATTAAAAATTTGAATTTGAATAATATATAAAATAAATGTTTTTAAGAAATAAACAATTAATTAATATTAATTTTTTATCGTATCAAACAATTTTATTATACATTATCATATTAATTAATAATACAAAAGATCATTTCCTAATTTATAATTAAATTCAGTATTTATAATACAGTACTGTATGTATGAAACAATAGTATATTGAAAACATATATTATAATTAACATTTACATTTATTTATAAAATATTTTTTTGAAATGAGAACCTTATTAATATATTCTATTAATATTTTAATAGAACAATGTAACAATGTAACATTATTCACTAACAATGTAAGTATAATAACATATACAGTATATTAACATATATATTAATAATATTGATTGCGTTTGTTAAATAATAGGTTAAGTCTATATATCAGTGAACGTCAAGTGTGGGAAGCAATATGAATTCATTGGCGTCATTCAGATCAGTACGTAATATTGAATATGAATGAATAAAAATATATATTTGTATGCAAGCACTTGTAGTTGTGGTGAGAATGGCAGCTAATGTAAACGAAACGTATGCTAAGTAAACAATGCCTAGTAGATGGCCAGGTTAGCCTTAAACAGACAACCATAATTTAATGATTGGACTTTAAAGATTTTCTTATTAAATATGAAAGTACATTCAAATAAGAGTCAAATATCTTATTTATATTGGCATGTAACCTCGGTTACGGCCGGAGTGACCACTTTTATCGGGAAATGTTTCCGTTGCAAATGTGAACATGTGATATATCGATTTGGTAGAGGGTTATACATTAAATATTATAGTTTAAATAAAAAGGACTTGTTATGATAAGCACCAAGATATTTTATTTATTGATTAAAATATATTAAACGGTAGCTTTCAATTTTAATTCCAAAAATAACGTTCATAAATTTTTATATCCATAGCTTACGTAGATATAATAGAATTTTTTAAAAATTACACTTTTGCCTTCATTCAACTTAGGAACGAAAAATAAACTTTTAAAAAAAATTATAAATTACGTCATCTTATATCTCCGTTAGTTATGGACTTGGAAATTATTAATTGTTATTTTTGTGTTCAGAATTCAAATATTAATTTCATAAAAATATTGTTAGCAATAAATAACGTATTTTAAAATTTTGAACATGCTTATTTTGGCTTATATCTAAATTTTGAGTGTATTGTCATTGAGTAACGTAAGGTTTCTTTTTAGGAATTTATATTACATATCATAAGCTAGTTAAATCACTTAAGAAAGTTTACGTTACTCAATGGCAATAAGTTGAAATATTAAGAAAAAAAGATTTTTCAAAAAAATCTATCAAATTGCTGTCACATGTCCATATTTATAACGGAAACATTTCCCTATAAAAGTGGTCACTGCCTCCGAACCCGAAGTCACAGGACAAGATAAACAAGATATTTAGACTACTTTGAAAGTATTTTCATATTTAATAAGAAAATCATTAAAGTTCAAACATTAAATTATGGTTGCCTCTTTAAGGCAAAACTGGGCCATCTACAAGTCATTGTTTAGTTTCGTTTCATATTATGGGGCCATTTATATACAGCCGTAATACTTCAGTCGCCGGTAATATTGTATGATTTCCAAATTACAACTCGGTCATTCCCCCACACCCTCTCTCTCTCTCTCTCTCTCTCTCACTACGTACTAATGTGAATCACACACATTAATTCATATTCCTTCCCCCCCTTGACAATGACTTCTATATCTTATAATAGACATTAAACTGAATAGCTGAATAGTAATATACTTTAATCATAGGAATACTCATAATGAGTAATGTACTAAATTCTCATATTTTTTAATTTACAGGTTTTAAATGAACTCACTTAACGTGCTATTAAAAAACGCATTCATATAATAATATCAAAGTTAGTTTGTTATATTGTAATTAAATTTAACATTTATTTAATCTATAATATGTAATAACAGTCATTAGAAAACATATTAAGTGCGTTGTCAAATCTCCTCATATAATAAATAATAGAAATATTTTTTGAAATTATTTCCAAAATGATTTCATTGATAAGAAAATATTATTTAAATTATAAACTATTATTTAATTTATTCATAATATCGGGGTTTGTGTACCAAATATGCGACCAAACAGTCAATTACTTGGAGTACGAAGTGAACACTGATTTGAAGTTTGACCGAAAAAATGTTGTTTATTATGAAACCTTTTCCATAACTGTTTGCGTGAATAAAGAATATTCTGTTTATAAAAATAAGTCATTTAGTGAATACCTCGAGTATATGGATATTATTTGTTTTAAAGACTCATATGAGTGTGATAAAATAGCACCCATTAATTATAGTTATAAATATAATTCAAGCATATGTTTCACGTATTTAAGTGAATATAATGATACATTATTTGAAGAAAATTCATTTGTTATTTTATATATGCGTAATGTCGATGGGGTATCGATTGGATTACATTCAATAGATAGTCGCGCACAATTTATTAAAATTTTTAAATTAAATAAGAAATCTTTGGCTTACAGATTATTTGTGAGCACAGATATGCAATTACTATTACCCCGACCCTATCGGACAGATTGTTATGACTATGGAAGTGATGCTATGCCGGGAAGGGGTGGCTATAAATCCAGAACCGACTGTATGTTAGAAGTGATGAAACAAATTGAGCGCAAAAAGTGTGGATATAATCACTACTGGATGTCACAGACGTATAGAAATGAATATCAATTAATAATCAACGATACAATCGATGAGTGTATTGTTAAACCAGATTATAATATATTACATAAAGTGTGCAAAATCGATTGCTGGAATTATTTAACAAATGTTCATATTAATTATATAGATGAAGGTGCAACTATTACATCAATTCATTATAAATATTACAGTATAGCTAACATGGTATGGAATTATAGTCCAAAAATGGATTTGATAGTGTATTTGTCAACAATGGGTGGACTCATGGGAATGTGGATGGGATTCAGTGTCTATACGATTGTCACGACAACTATGGATATCATTATAGTTATTATTTGGAGATTAAAACGTATTAAGGGGTGGAATATTAATTATAATAAATTTAAACTTTGTTTAAAATATATAAAATATTTCACACTTATTGTATGTACTTTTCTAATGTCTTATCAAGTTAAAGATATTTATGAAGATTATCTCAAAAATAATATCAAATTTTCATTAAAAATAATATCCAATATAAGCATTCCTCAGTTCTCTATAGAATTATATCCAGTTGTGAGCGATAAAAAAGCATTGTCTAAAAATTATCCAGTATATTTTCAACAATTTTTAAATTTAGTAAATGCAGAAGGTATATTTGATTTAGAATCATATTATTCAAAGTTAAGTTGCAAGTTATTGTCCACGACTAATTTAACTTTATATCGCAGTATAATGTTTGACTATAAAGCCATTGACTGTTATATCCTATTCACGAATTCTCCACAATTAAAATGTCCCGAACATGAGAACCGCATAGTATTTGGTAAAATTTACATTGATCCAAATGATATAGAATTACCCCATAAATTACAACAAATATATTTTGCAAACATAACCAATGAATTTATGGCAACATTTAAGTCACGACTAATGGACAGCCAATTGGAGAAAATTGTGTTGACGTATAGGAGCCCTGCGTTAGCTCTGGGAATGTTTCTTCGCATAGAGTCCACGGAATCGCAAATATTTGATGTCATTGAAATGTATAGCGAAACGGATATCCAGTTCACTACGACATCCTTTCGACAACTAAATCGCCGTACGTTTCAGTGCCGAGAAAATGACGGGGAATGGGATGACCGACTGTTTTATAAAAACCATTTTTTACACAAAAATAGCTTTCATTGTATGGTTCGTGAACTCAACCATACATTCAATTGTCTGCCACTAATGGGAGTCGAGTATAGGATTAGTATTGAACAGCATTTGCAATATTCTGGATATAAATTCTGCGCTAATTATACGCATTCTGTGAACGAGACTATTGTGAGTGAAATAAACTCAAAATGTGAAATGCTGGATATAGAGAAAGAATTTTGTTTTAAAAATATGATTGAGACAAATGTAGTTAAAATCCGGTCTAATCTGAATAACACCCAGATCAATTTAATACCTAACCATTACTCTGTGCCACACATCACTGAACAATTGGCAATGGATTATAACGACCTATTTTATAATATTGGCGGTACTATCAGTATGTGGATTGGATTGTCCATGCTGTCAATTAGCAGTTTAATATTATATTTATATTTAATCCTAACTTCAATTTCTAAATTTATGTATAAATATCTATATGATGTATAACCTACAGCATTAAATTATAATATACTATATTGTAATCATTGTAGTCAAAAATTAATTATTTTAAATTGTTTATTACGGCACATATCTATACTATGATATTGGTGTTATAATTATCTAATATATCCCGTTAATTATTTTCTTTTGAGAAATAGTTATTAGACTTGAAAGAGAAACGTATTAATATTCATATTAAATTAATATTGATATAATTATATAAAAGAAAATTTTTAAATTAAATTAAAAATTTGAATTTGAATAATATATAAAATAAATGTTTTTAAGAAATAAACAACTAATTAATATTAATTTTTTATTGTGTCATACAATTTTATTATACATTATCATATTAATTAATAATAATTCAAAAGATAATTTTTTAATTCATAATTAAATTTAGCATTTATAATACAGTACTGTATATATGAAACAACAGTATATTGAAAACAGTTTTAAGTGTCTAATTAAGTTAATATCTTTAATACAGTACTTATATTTAATAATAAAATAAATTTTTAAAAAATTATAATATTCTTTTTAAAATGATTTCATTAATAAGAAAATATTATTTCAATTATAAACTACTATTTAATTTATTTATAATATCGGGGTTTGTGTACCAAATATGCGACCAAACAGTCAATTATTTGGAGTACGAAGTGAACACTGATTTGAAGTTTGATCGAAGTTCTGGTGATTATTATCAAAGATATTCTGTTTGCGACTGTTTGCGTGAATAAAGAATATTCTGTTTATAAAAATAAATCATTTCATGAATACCTCGAAAATATTAATATTCATTGCAAAATGGCTTTATATCATTTCTATCAAATAACACCCGTTTATTATAGTTATAAATACGGTTTGGGTATATGTTTCACGTATTTAAATTAATATAATAATCGGACACATTTTTATTGAAGTTATTTGTTGGAGTTATGATAGAAAATATTGGTAGGGTATCATTTGGGTTACACTTACCATACAGTCCCTCACAATTTATTAACATACAGTCATTCCAACTTTTGATGAGTTCAATCAAAAAAAGATTAAACTATCAAGATGATTTTTAGTTTTACTGCCCGTTTCACCAGAAATGCGGAATCTTGTGATTTCTCATCTGAATTGAAAATTATTAAGGTGTGACCTCTGAG
>CAJPVJ010002860.1:0-12086 GCA_905397405.1 Oppiella nova
TACCACAAATTGAATGACAAATCAATCGAAAGTCTATTCACTGAAACAAAACGTATGTATTATTACCTCATTTACAGTCTAACCTCTCTCTACACTACAACCACTTCATAACATATGAATGCAATTCCCAATGTATTCCCATTTTTATAAAGTATATACAGTATATGATAGGGAATACGTTGAATCATGTTATGTGGCTATGCAAGCAAACTGTAAACTCAACTATTTCACTTAATACTATAATATGAACACATTGATTGCTATATAGTATTTAGTGAAATACTTTAATGTACAGTTTGCTTGCAAAACCACATAACATGATTCTACGTGTTCCCTATCATATGTCAATGCTATCATATAATTACTATAACTCTCATTATTATTACTGTCCATATAATTCATGCAAGTCTTATTGTATTTAAATAACAATTTATGATAATTCTTAAATTAAAAATGTGCATGACACTTGTAAATGTTTGCTAAAGTTTATAGACTCGAGTTTATAGAGTGTATGCATGCATTTCAATGGCTTACTCTTAAGTTGAATCAATAATTCTTTGATCACTAATTTGTATTAAACTTTTTATAATGAAATTAAATGAAATCAATTTCGAATAAAGTTTTCTCTAATACCTTGCTCAACTTCCACATAAAGTTAAATTATGACCAAGAACATATGCGGTGCATGACTGCTTAGAACATGTAAAAGTAATAAAAGTAGCAAGGTGAGAGCATATTGATGAGACTGGATTAGAATCATACAATTTATAAATTTGAATGCATTTGAGAATGAGTTGCAATTGATGGTCACTTGAGTTGATGTGATTAGCAAACTGTAATCATTAGAGCGAATGGACTGTACTGTGAATGCATCACAAGACTAAATAACGTCTCTCACAATACAATCATTCAAAACGTGTTCTCATTTGTAATGAAAATGAGATCAAAAAATGCCATAAAAAACAAATTAACGATCAATTGATTAACACTAATGAAGACATCATTGATTGCATGAATGCATTGATTTTACTTTCAATTGACTTACGATTTTGTTTTGACTTTTATTTCATTAATTCATTGATTTGTAAATCCAATGAAAATAATGTTTGTCTCAAAACTATTGAAGTTATGTTTGATAGCAGTAGTCATAGCACTCATTGACAACAACTGTTTCTGTGATACGATAGCCTCTGATGATGGGAACAGCACTTCCAGTACTTCCAACACATCGCACACCATGAAAGACAAGCCGTATGTCCACAGAATCCAAATGACTAATGGATTTGTTATGAGATCTCTGTTTGTGGTATATATTCCTCCACACCATCACTCATGTATGCATTCAATGAATGGGTCACTCTTTGCCACAGGTTATGGTCATATCGATGTCGGTGTCATTGGTTTGCATTCTTCGGGTGTATTGTTCGGGCAAACGATGCAAACGAATGAAGACATCGAAAGAGTGTCTCAATTATGACTCATTGCCCACGACTGCCATCAATGAGTCGCTCCCGAAGAATGCGTTCGTTCTCAACGATTCCGACGACGAAGAGGTCTCACTGTACGACTCGAGTCACCATCTGATCAAATGAGTGTCCAATCCATCCAATGATCTCAACATAACTCTTGTCTTAATACTAATATTTAGTCATTATTTTTGATACATTTTGTGATATAATTGCAAATAATTTATACGAAATTATAAGTCATTAATAGTACAGAATATTCTGTGTTTGCCATTCAATTGAGTCCATTATTATGAACAGATTTGTAGTTTTATATGATGTTTGAAAATTTATTAACATTTAATTAATGAATACAAATAAATTTATATTTCAATTAAAAGCAAAGGTTTGCCATTTTTGTCTTAAATAGTGATCACTCGTTGACCAAACCCTCGCAGCATAAGGAATGGTGGCATCCGGTAGAAGTGATCTGTCTCAGTTTCAGTCAAATCTGTCAGCACTTCCAACCAACTCATGTACAATGGGATCGGTATGTGTTTGTTAGCCATCGGCAGAGTCCTGACAAATGAGTTTAAAGAAATCAGCAAATGGTTTGCCTCTCACTTATGAGTTAAGACTTACATAACTATTAATGTAGTGTTGGATGAGTTTTGTATTAAAAGTTGTCTTAACTTTAAATATCTATTAGTCTAATAAATGTAATAAAATTATTGTTTAAGTTGAACACAAAAGCGTTAATACAAACCATTTCCCTATATTTGAAAAGTTCTTCTCTTGTCAGCGATATTTGATTCAAAGCTTTGGTTTCAGTTTTGATCACAAATTTTGTGATTATTGAATCGAATTTACTTTTGCTATTATTTAACATATATATTAGTTAGGTTGAAAATGTGAACACATTATCATACCTTGAATCATTTATGTCTAAATCTGCTTCCGAGAACACTAAAAAAATTAGAGGAAATATATATAAAATCTAATTAAGCTAATGATAAAATGAACACTATAATATTTACCGAGAACTGTAATCTGTAAAAAGATTTCTGTATTCTTACCTTTTATGTCCGAGAATGGGATTCGCAGTTTTGACATCAATTGACTCAAACTACATTTATATACAATTATTATCAATTATTTGCATTTAATCATTTAGTACTGTTTTCTAATTATAAAAAAGGAAGTGTACAACGGAAAAAGGATATATCCTTTTACAAATCTCTCTCTCTCTCTCTCTCTTATTTAATAAAAGTTGTGTGAAATAGTTATACTTGTCTTTAGTCTCAGTAATTTCCTCTCCGTTTGCGGCTAATGTAAGAATCCTAAGACTACAGTCCCTCCAAATATCTTTACAACTAAGAAGATAGGGAACCATAATAGTGAGTCCTCCATCGTCGGCCAACAACCAGATATCAATGGTTCCCCGCCTTTGCTTCTCATTAAATTGATTCATGGCTTCAATCGCATCGTTTGGTATTAACCCTTAAAGTTTAAGATAATTTATATGAATCTAATATATTCTTACTATAAATGATTTTGTAATCCACCTTTAATGGCATCCATGTGCTTCCTTTTATCCATATTTTCAACATTGACTGCTATGTTAGCTGTCATTCCATTTTCTATTTCCAAACTATCGTTTGGTTCGCTAATTGTGGGCAAAATGTGTTTATTTGTTTTAACGGCATCTAAATAAGTAACAAATAATTTCACAACGAGTCCAATGTATATAATAATAGGCATTATTACCGGATTCAAAGAAGTCTGCATAATCTAATCCCTCTTGTATTCTCAGAATCATAACCGATAACTCATTTTCTAACGCAAATCTGTTTTATATTTAAAATGTCTTTCTAAATTTAATTTCAAAATCATGTCATATATCATACAGAATAACGCTGTAGTAGTCAATCAAATCGTTTGGAAGACAGTCTCTCCAACTGCTTTTGTAACCTATAATTCAAACAATTGTTGTCAACTTATTTTTTATGTTAGTGCTGTACTATACCGAGCATTAAAATGTTTGGCTTTAGTTTGCGACCGAGACCTGCGATCTTTAGAAATTGAATAAAATAGTATTTAATTTTAATGAATAAATGTTTGATATAATAATATTATCTGCCATTACCTGAACCATACAATTCACGCCATTCTTTAATGAATTGGATTCCAAAAGCAAATAAAATCCTTTGATTCTTCGCTTAGTCATCCAATCGTATTGACTCGATATCACCTTTTCTCTTATTTTATGATTGATTGGATCGTTAACAATATGTGCAATAAGTAGTAAACTCTTATGTTTTGTTATATTGTTGGCAAACTCTACGAGTGGTATTCTGGCGCTTGGATTACCAGTCATTAAAAGTATAGAAGGTCTAAAATTCTTGACGTGATCTCCAATACTATTGAGTTTAAGGGCAGCGGTTAGAGCAGAGTTGTATATGTGAGCCCTTTTGGATGTCCCCCAATTCACGTCTGTAATCACACATTTATAAACATTTTAATTGAAAATATATAAAATAAGATTACAGTAGTATACAGTACCTGGTCCTTTCTTCATCATCCATAAATAGATAACTCCCATTATAACAACAGTTACGATAGCGGTTATATAATCCAACAGAAACATGATAACAATGCAGAAAACTGCTGCTAAAAGGCTAACCCATTGGTTATAATACTTGAATGTGGGCCTAAAACTGGGCGAACCGACGAACGACGCGTGAAATGAAGCGATATTTACTAAGAAGAAAGAGGCCATAAAGAAGTTGGAGATAATGGGCGCTATTGTGTTCAGCTCTCCTGTCATAGATAGGCGTTATTTAAAACATATTTAGTAATATTGATCTAAATTTAGTAATTGATTCAAACCTATGGCTATAAATGCTAGTGCGATGACAAAGGTGAGAATATACCCCCTTCGCGGGTCATTTATCTTTCCGTATCCTTTGGCGAAATATTTGATATAAGGAAATAAGTTATCCTCACATAAGGCCTATGAACAGATTGTAAGTAATTTCTATAACCGATTTACACTAACTTTTAGCTAAAGTATAAGACCTGGAATATTCTGGGAGCGCATACGTAAGAGCCCAGAGCTGAGCTCAAAGTGGCAGCAAATATGCCGATCCAAACCAATGGCCCGTAACCACTCGATAGAGTCATTGTCTTGAAAATATAATATTTGTTTAGTTTTTTAAAATAATTGGTTATTTAAATGACCTGGTAATCAGGGATTAGACCAAAATGACAGGAGTTATTAGCTTCACACATCAAATGATGAGCAAAATTTTGATCAGATAAATCTCCAGAAGCGTATGGATATACTGTAAATCCCAGGCATACGATAAGCACCAAATATACTGAAGATGTGGTAATAATTGCTAAAAATGTTCCTAAAATAAAAATTAAGTTTTAAAACAATCATTGAATAAAATAATAATTTATATACCTTTAGGAATGGCTGCGTTTGGGTCTTTTAAATCTCCGCTCATACTATATATTATATTTGACAATAAAAATAAATCATGAATATATTTATAATACTGTATAGACAGATCTAACCTTGCTCCCGCAAAAATTCCAATCACGGATGGAAAGAATACTCCGAATACATCAAAAAAGCCCACATCTCCCCAATTGGGGTATATGTTCTTTTCAGCCACCGTTACTATAAATAAACTATAATTAGTGACAATGTTTTAATTGGTAAGAGATTATAGTTAACAACCACTCCATCCGACAAAACCCTTTGATATCTTCTCTTCCGAAGGAGGAATAAATGTGCCAACTATTGGGATATCAATTAGATTTCAATACATGATTTTGTTAACGATATACTTGATCAACTTTTAAAACCCAATGAACTTTTAAATAAAAGTAAAACTTAATATACTAGTACAGTATATCTAATCTTAATATTTAGTCATTTCCTAAATTTGTGCTGCGATTATATCTATAGGACTCACATAGAAAAAGATTGACTAATCTTTAAATACTTCATTTAAATACTTTAAACATAATTAAAGATCTCATAAGAAACAGAGTCTTTAAATTTTCATTAAATTAAAATGAATATACAGTGAAAAAGTATAGATTTTGTTTATATGAAAATGCTATAGAGTTGCTTAACTTCAAAGTCTTCACTATTTTCACTGTATTCAATAGATTTGTAAATATTCAATTAAAAAATTCACCAACAAAATCTAAAAGTTTTGATTGAATTTGAAAAATTTAATTATAAACAAATGATAAATAATTAAAAACCAAAATAGTTGACAAGTGATGCAAACAAGAGAACCATTAATAACAGCATAGCCTAGAGTTTAAAAATTCTATTCATTAAGAATATTTATAAAAATTTATAATAATGTACAGTACAGTAGTACAGTACAGTATAAGGGTAATACTGACCCGAGCCTCCCAACTCATCCCTATTAAAGGGATGATAGCAATGAGAATCAACAAAAGTGCGCCAATAAGTCTCGTATCGTTTATAACACTATTCGTAAGCATGATATCATTTGCCTATAATAATAATAACTTAAGAATTGAAAAACGTACATGCTTACAAGTTAGTTTACTATGACTTGTAACTTACTCCCATAATCTCGACAGCCGTTTCTGCGGCACCGATCAAATTGGCCGAAACGAGCACTGCGTTTGCGAACGAGAATATTATGCCTAAAATGAATTTCTGTGTGAGAAGTATGACAGCAATTGTCTTATAAATGGTTGTCTACCGATCATAGAACCCGCTTCTGCACCCAAACTCCTGCTTATCATATAATAAATTCCGCCTAAATTTCCAAGTTTTCATAGTTCTTTATAAAACAGTACAACAGGTTTAAGCATTTAATTTTACCGGTTCCTATTTCTCCATTTGTACAAATGGCAGACATTGAAATGGCTGAACATAAAGTGACCAAGGTAGATACCAATACTATCACAATACTTAGCGCTACATAAGTTATTAAAATATTATATTAATTTTACATAGTAATAATAGACCATTTGAAATATAATATTTAAATAGAAGGTGAAATCTTTATAAGAATCAATATTCTATGATAATAATCCATAATAGCTCCTACTAATTGTGCTCCCTAACACTCTTTAAATAATTTTAATAAAATATGGTTATTTTGCATATGTTAATATAATAATATAAAGTTTTATTATAATAGATTTTAAGCAAATGTTAAAAGGCTATAAATTAATATGACAAATTATATTAATTTTTTTGAATATATTAAGTATACTAGTAAAAAATAAATTTATATTATTAAAATATAATAGAGTTAGTTATATGTTATATAGAAATTTTGTAAATAATCGCTTTACTTAATAACTATTTATGAAATGTTTTTCTATTTAAAATGGGTGGGAATTAATAACTCGTAGATTTGGTAATTAATGATTATTGTGCACAAGTTACTTAGTTTGCGTCTTATTAAATTTTTATAGATACACTTGTATAAATATTATATATAGTCATAAATTAATTTTCATTCATGAATTATGAAATATTAATAAAATGTCGAAATATTTAGTTTACGGTATTATGAATGACAATAAAGATAAGGACAAAGTTTATACGAACCGATGCCGGCGTGTCCTTAAGTGTTCAAAATGTGATAAATCGGGTTAATTAAGACATTCATTGGTTTTTTTTATATTTTTGTCAATTCAATTAATTTGAGAAAATTATTAAAATCCTATGCATATAATTTAAAGTTACTATATGAATAATTATTTATGATCTAATACCGTTTTATTAATTGTATAAACTATAAACTATAAATTGTGTAAATTATAAACTTATCGAATTGAATTATTATTACTATGCAAACTTTAAGTTTTATAGTTCTTATAGTTTTTAAGGGCAATTTCAGTTCAACTTTAATAAAATCTGTAAAATTCTGTTAAATCACTAAATTGTAAGCACAAATATAGTTTATAACTATAATAATATTAATGTAATAACTCTTTAAAGAAAACTATCTTTGATTTAAAATTGAATTGACAAAAATTTTATGAAATTCTTATCGACCTGTCATCCAACCCATCCTTTAAATTGAGAAATCAAATTGAATTGTTTTACTTAACAATATTTTCAATTAAATGATTGATTACCTAAGAAACAACATTACTCCCCAAATATTTAAAACGGTTCGCACCTAATTTGTTCAAAGAATTAATAATTCATTACTTTACTAATAATAATTTTATTTATATACTTTGTTTTTGCATTTAATACATATATTTCATGAATATATTCTATGAAAGAATTATAATTGAGAAATATAAAAACAATAGAATATTTTAAAAACTTACATAAACTCCATTAATCCAACCAAATTTGAATGCGGATTCTGTGTCATCCGAATTAATATTAGAATCTTTGTATCCATAAAGAGTGGGCAGTTTGTCCTCATTATAAAAGGGGTATAAATTTGTTGTCGATTCCGAAGCAAAGATTGAATCTTTTCGATTAGATTTTCGTCGAATATAAGCCGGAAATATAGAGGAAAGTCTTCGCGGGAATGACGTTAAGGAAATTGGAGAAGCGAGTGATGTCGGAGATCTGGCGGGAGGCATATGAATGGTGTGATTGATAGGAGTCGTGGAATTTAGGGTCAGATTCGGAGGTTTGGATGCTTTGGGAGAAACAAAAGGATTTGGAGAATTGACAACAGTTTCGCTTTCATTATTCTCTGCAATCATTGTTTCAAATATTTGTCAAATTATCACTTTTTATTATTTTTAGTCTTCAAATTCAAACTACAAATAATTTTCTTAATGCTTTCTTTGAAACAAACTAATGTTTTTAGAAATGTGAGAAATGTTTTATAGTTTCACTAAAATCAATTTTATAACTGCTATGATTTGATAGAACAACTAAATATAAGCTTAATTGTGTTTTATAATATTTTATATCCTATATAAAACAATTAAATATCAATAAAGCCGACTTTACTTAATAAATAAATTCATTCATTAAATATTTTTATAACACTATATTATAATACATGTGATTTCAATATAATACACAAATGTTTTAACTCTATAATAATATTTTGATATACTTACAAAATCATTAATGTTTTAAGTTTAAACAAGTTTACAAGATAAGTTAGTTTTGATATTTTTTTTATAAATGATTATTATCAAATGCTTCTGTGAGGGAGACTATTATCACAGTCAAATGGGTGTGTTTTTGATTATTCATTACATTGTTATCACTTCTACTTCAGTATATTTAGTGTCATTTATAAGATGATGACATGTGTAACTGATTGGATCTAGTTTTAGTTATTTTAACAAAGTAAAGGTAAATCTTATAACATACTGTACATGTATTTCAAATAAATTTGTTAAGAATTATTATTATTTATATTTAAAACATTTTATTGAGATTATAATAGTAAGCAATGCTTATAAAAATAGATTTGCTTTTAATAAATGTCTCATTGAATGGATTGATTGATGGCAATGGTGGCAATGAATGGGAACTAATGGATGTGATGAAGTGATGAAATCATTTACAATTACATTTTCCCTTCTCTTTAAACCACTTATGTTTCATCACGTCTTGCAATGAGATGCGTGTCTTCTCTTCTGGATCTAATAGACGTTCAATGAGTTGCTTGACATGTCTGCTGAACTCTTTGACATATCTGTTGATGAGATGGTTGGGATCCAACTGTTCTTTAAGCATACCTTTGGGTCCAATCTTTTTGCCGAAATGAAACGGAAACTTGTTGTTCAACCTAATGGTTGTGCGATACAAAAGTACAAGAGTTTAAAATATGATCATAGCTTATATGGATTATAGCTAATCCATGGATTAATTAAATAATATTAGCCTTACATCGCGAAGAGCACCACTCCCATGGCCCAGCAGTCGGCCATAAAGGGGTCGTATTTCTCTTTTCTGACGATTTGTGGGCTATAGTAGGGTTCAGTGCCGCAGAAGGTTTCGCTGAGTATCACTTGATTGGTCTCCTGATCGTAGGCTTCCTTCGCGAAGCCAAAGTCCGACAGTTTGGCCACATTCTGGTCGTTGAGCAGAATGTTGTCAATCTTGATGTCCCGGTTCGCCATATGGACTTCGGTGTGCAAATAGTTGAGTCCATCTGTTACTTGACTGAACCACACGTATGCCTTCTCTTCGCTGAGGGCACCGTTTTTCTTCAAGTAGTGACTGATATCTCCATTTCCTGCGAACTCCATGAATATGAAGATCCGTTTGTTGGAGCGGAAGATGTCTCGGACTTGAATGATGTTCTCGTGGTTCACCTCAATCATGGCGGCCATCTCTCGCGGCAGGAATTTCTCTTTGAATTTGTCGCTGCATTTGCTGAGATTCATCACTTTCACGGCCACCACCGAGTTGTCCGTCGTGTGCGTCGCTTTGTATACCTGTCCGAAGGCACCGGCACTTAGGCTCTCCAGTATCTTATACCCCTTCCTCTTTAGGACAGCCGTTGTCTTGTCGTCAAATGTCTCCACTTCTGGCATATTATCTGTTGATTTGTGTCCGCCCGTAGGTATCAAAACTCTAACGACTTTTTGGTATTTCAATTGTTATAAAGTTCTCACATAAATGTAACAATCAATCAATTATTCGTTTCATTGTATACTTTGTTTCAATCATACGCTCGCTTATACAACAATCTATTAGGGTTTATAGTAAAAAGTATGAATTAAATTCGTGAATAATTGATTCATTTTAATATTGTAAAGTCAATATTCTGTGTCGTGTGGAGACCTATTATTTTTATAACATATAAGGTTTTGACACTTTCTTTTGAAGTTGTTTAAAAAAATTTTATTAGAAAATTTAAGCGTATATTAAAAAACTAAATCCATTATTTAATAAATAATACTTATATTTACGAGTTTAAATTTATTGTAATTTATAATTAAAATAAAGAATGCTTTTATGAATACAGTATTTAACTAAAAATAAAACGAAGATTAATGTTTCAACATCATTGTGACTATGATATCAATATTTACTCTAATAAAGAATTCTTATTATATTGTAACATTCTTATTATAATAGTTAGTTATTTAAAGATTATTAAATAGAATATATCGATATGTGCTTCGATAAGTCATATTTATAAAGTAATGTAATAAGTGGTGTTATAACAACAAATTAAAAATGTGTGATAGGGATGAAGAAAGTTTAACTATTATTGTATCAAACAATAGATGTGTGGGTTTTACTATCGAGACAATCACTGGATAATTGTTTAGCGTTTGATGAATCTTTGATTGATTCACACGTTTTGAAATAAATGTCAAATCAATTTGTTTTAATAATTTTAATAAGATAGTTAATAATAAAGAATTGATTATATAAGGCTACGTTTAATTAACAGTGTATCCAAAACAAGTGTTTAATACAAAACAATTCAATTTAATACAATAAATTCAATGTTGTTTAATAAGTAATTAACTTCTTATTGAAGTCTATACTGTGTTAAAATTAAAAGTAGTAAATGACTCACTCGGTAATTAAGTTTGAATGAATATTAATCAAGTATTTTTAAGTAACAGATCAATATTGTGTTTTTAATTAAATAAGTCCAATGCTATGATTTTAGATATTTTAAAGATTTGGTACAATTATGAGTATTTTGATGTCTCTGGAGAAAAATTGGATATCAAAGCATAAAAGTAATTCCAAAGGAATTATGCGAAAATTAAAATAGTATTAAATATTTATATAAAACTAATAAATGTATTTATATAATATTCTGTTAATTTTTAAAGTGTCATAATTCTATTCATTTACAATTATAACATTACAATAATTTATTAATTTCTAAAACTTTTACTAAAATATTAAATAATGTTTTTGGTAAAAATAATAAAAATTTGTTGTTCAATGTTATCTCAATTATAACCATTAATATTTTGCAAGTTATATTATATCATAAAATTGTCAAACAATTAAAACAATAGTAATAACTTTTAACAAATCAAACTATAGATTTGAAATAAATATTAATTTATAAATTATGCCATAAAATAGTCTTAAAGAAAAACTTCACAATTCGGTACTCATTTCATGGGGCTGTAGCGGATAGTTAACTCGAAGTGCATTTGCATTGGATTTATTTGAGTTCACGTTTTCTATATTATAGTTGCGTTTATTTATCTGAAAAGTTGACAAAATTGTTGGTTTAATACAATAATTAAATAATGTTGGTAATACCAACTTGGTATATATTTACATCATTTGAGAAGTAAGTAGTGGTGGGATGGGGTTGGAATGTAACCCTAGGAGCCGAGCTTTGAGGTAAATGCGAGTTCTCGTCCAAAATCCTTAAAATATTTAAATTTCAAAATGTATATTTATTAAATCATTTATTATACTGTTCATTTAATTATAACTTATTGTTTTTAAACATTATAAGTTAATTCACCTTTCATTCCTTTGGTTGCTTTCATATGACATGAGATGTGAATCGTTACTCTTATTACTCTTATTTCTATTAAAATCGTTGTAATAATAGTCAAAATGAGAATAAGGAGTGAATTCTGAAGCACTTCTACTCATCGCAGGTCTATACAAATCATATGAATTATAATTGTTTTGATAGTTTG
>CAJPVJ010002861.1:0-12083 GCA_905397405.1 Oppiella nova
TGATTGATAGCCTATGAATTGAAAAAAATAAATCCAAACTCTAAATCTAATTGATATTAATATTATTTATATACTAACAGCCACACCAAACATACAGGGGAAAGGGGTACAGGGGGTCATTGTACACACACATACTATACTAATAGCACCGGCAGTTTTTGAGCGACCAATATTTAAACCCGGGCTCGACATTTAGCCCCCGGGTGCCACTGGTTTGAGTAGTTTTGTTGGTGAGCGTAAAAGTAAAAAGTGTTATCCTAAATATAATGTATATATTTAGTTAGGAAACTGTTTTTTATACTTTAATTTTTTTTATAAGTTTATCGTATATGCAAGCACTCGACCGGTTAGTATACAGGTATGGGGACAGGTATGTGATTTTGTTGGAGGTAGGTATAGGTTGTAGTGTATATGGAGGGCTAAATAAAATTGATTTGCTTTTAATAGACTTTCGATAAGTGTTTGTTTAATTAATTATTATTATTGTGTGTAGTTTTTAAAAGTTGGAGATTTTTATTAATAAATTTTTTGGTTTACTTAATTTTTTTGTGTGATGAGGAACTGGTGATTTCTTTCACCGTGGACTTCTATGTAATGTATATTTTTTGTATAAATTCTAACATGAGATGCATATCTAGTATACATTAAAAAGTTTTAAAAAGTTTTCTACAAGTTTTATATAAGCCTTGCGTATATCGTATATGTCATACAAAAATGCAAATATAAAACACCAAAAATCGCTTTTTATTATTATTATTATTATTTTCTAATTTCTAAATTTGTTGTATATTTTACTTTTATTTTGCATATAAATATTCTGGTGGATTAAATTTAAACACTAATCACACAAAAAATAAAACTCTTATATACTTACATGAGATAAAAAAACTGTCAATAATTGCCGTCAATTTTAATGAGTGTATAAAAAATTTGTGCGTTTTTTACGCCAGATTTGTATATAAATATAGTTTTTATAAGTTTTATTTGTGTTTAATTAAAATAAAACTTTCTTTTTTACTGCTATCGGTTGCCGATAATAGCCCTCTCATTGGAAATTGAAAGTGAATTGAGAACACGTGTATCAATCAGTTTGGTAGGCCATACCAATCCCTAAAACTATATAACCTCCCATACCCCTTAACCATTTGTATGTATATAACTTCAAAGACAAATGGTATATAAAAGGTCCGCCAACTTTTCGGCACTGGTATTCATATCTAATTCACATATCTAAAACGTGTATGCTAAATTAATTTCATACATAATTTAATATATATATACAGTAGTAATAGTGAGGTTTTCCCAAAAAGTGTTTTATATATACTAGTAGTGAAAGTGTGTCCCCAAAGTGTGCATACATTTTAATAATTAAAAGTTTTTTCGTTGAATTAATTTTGCGGTGAATATTCATATATACCGACAAACATGACGTTAGGATACAGTAGCCGACGCTGCATGACGTTAGCCATAGTGGCCATACTGTCGCTGGAACTGGTGCTAATCCAGGAGCACATGAAACCCGTGAACGCCCTCAACAAGGCCGAGGCACTGGCCATCAAATCCATACTGTCCTTCCTATTTGTGCTTAAGTCTAAAAGTATGGCATACTTTGTAGCATCCATTTCCCCTGTCTATTGTTTCGGTTTTCTAATCATTGCTTTCTGTTTGATCCCTGTCCACTGTCTATGTTTGCTTATATCCACCGATGCTTTGCCATTGTAATTAGAGCCTAAAATTGGTATCATACCCATCCCACTCCCGCTACCCATACCTTTCAAGTAAGTAATTTTGATTTTGCTATTATTATCAGTAATGTATAAATTAGATTATTTTACGCCATTGTAAGTTATATGTGCTAGTATTGATAATTTATTACAAAACTTTTATTTTATAATTATATTAAAATTTATTATATAAAATAAAAGTCTTATATTCTATTAACTAAAATAATGAATAGAATGAAATACTATATTGTATTTTATATTCTATACATACAACATTAAATTAACCTAATTATGATTACATTTATTTATAATATTCACTAGCTAATGATATTAACTTGATCAAATTCACGTTTAATAGGGTAGAAAAATCTGAACAACCAGTGGTCGTCAAGAAAAACATACACAAAGTTCCTGTTGTGCACAATGTCCCAGGTAATTATTTTTAGATTTAAACAATATAGCCTAGTTATATTAATAATGACTATTATACCTGTCCCATACCAGTGAAACAACCGTATCCAGAGTATTATCCCGTAGAGGAGGCGCCCACCTATGTCGACGGAGGTTATGAAGGAGGCTATGAGGGAGGCTATGAGGGTGGCTATGGAGCCGAACACGGGGGTGGCTATGGGGGCGGGTATGGCGGTGGTGACGAGTATGGCGGAGGGTATGGGGGCGGCTATTAAATAGTGAATTTATTTTGCGATTTTTGGATTAATATGCGATTGTTATATCATAATAACGTTTAGTGCTTTGTTAAACGTTTAAAAAATAACTTGTTAAGTTTTTATTGTTTGAATTATTGATTGCAAAAAACATTTTGTTCATCACATCTCATACTCATCACTAATATCACAACCCCTGCCCCCCGTACTTCATATCCCTTTCCCACAACTTTCAATCGATATCCATATCCATTTAAGACATACCTACCCTCCAGTCCCCAGTCATCCGATCCCCCCGAACCCGACATACCCGTCCCATTCACGCCATGCAAACAATTATTTGTTTTAAAATTCATTTCCGAATTAATATGATTCCCGAAAACTATACACAAAATTCTGTACTTTTGTAATAATATGTCTGTTCAACACATACATACCGGTGCCATATATCTCACCAATTCATTATATACATACACCTCACTCTCTGCCACACTTACATGCAGTTCCACATATACCTACACAACATATACACCTCCCATTCCTTATAATAACCCCCATATGTCGTAACCGCAGTTATTTTTTATATACCCCGGTGTTTGGAAAACAAAACTTCAAAATTACAGTCCAAATTAAACATGTAATATTGTGCTACCTGTGCTCACCCCTTAACTAAACATAATTTTACATTTATTTTTACACTCAACAGTCAAACCTACCCCTCCAGTTCCCAACCCTACCCAGTTAAAGTGCCATGTTTAGTTTTACATGATTTTTATATCAAAATTATTTTCACACTATTATTTTTTTCACTCAAATTGTTTTCATACATTCATTCATCCAATCATTCATTCATTTCATACAAATTCATCACTGGATTCATTGTACAGAATATTACTATTAAAGTGTGTTTTTGTTTACAAAATTTAATTCACCCAGTTAAAGTTTTTATCTCGTAGATATGAAATTTTTAATAATTCGTTCCGGATAGTTTTGCTCAAAATTAATTTGTTTTTGTATATAATTTCAAATCTAATGTTTGCTATTATAATAATGTTTTATGTAAAAACTTGTGTTTTATTAACTAAATGTAGTTATGTTTAGTCAATGAAAAATATGTTTTTATTATACGAATATATAATTTTGTCACATACTTTGTTATTATATACCAAAAATTGTACTTTTCTGTTTCAAACGCAAACTTTCAAATTGTGTTCAAAATTGTTTAATTCAAAATTATGTTTGTTATTTTGTGTCAAAATTTGAAATAAAAATTCACTCATTATTTTCGTAAATTCATTTGTGATTATAATTTATATACACATCTATTAATAAAAATGATAAAGTAAATTTTTAATACCTGTAATCAGTTTAAAATTAACAATAAGACTTTAATCCGATATTATACGTGTGCCTAGGTACTAGTTAAATTTAGTATAGTAAGTTATCATGTTATATCATACAGTATTTAAAATTCACACCAAATAAAACCTTATTGAAAATGAATTTCATATTTAAAATTACTATAATAACAAAATTATGATATATTATACAACATTATGTTTTATATATTTTTTGTATACCCCGATGTTTAATAAACAAACTTCAAAATTATTGTCTAAATTCAATACCATATTTCTACACTACCTGTGCTCACATAAAGCATAATTTTACCCCAGATTTGTATATAAATATAGTTTTTATTAGATTTATTTGTGATTGATTTTTATGTGTAATAAATAAAACTTTTCTTTTTTACAATCGGTTGCCTATAATAAACCTCTCATTGGAAATTGAAAGTGAATTGAGGACAAGTGTTTCAATCAGTTTGTTAGGCCAATCCCTACTCTATATAACTTCCCATTCCCTTTAACCACTTGTATACCACTTAAGAAAAACGGTATATAAGAAGTCCGCTAACTTTGCGGCACTGGTATTCATATCTAAATCCCAGATCTAAAACGTGTATGCTAAATTAATTTCACTATATATAGTAATAGTGAAGTTTTTACAAAAAGTGTTTTATATATAAACTAGTAGTGAAAGTGTGTCTCCAGAGTGTGCATACATTTTAAAAATTAAAAGTTTTTTTGTTGAATTAATTTTGTGGTGAATATCATATATACCGACAAACATGACGTTAGGATACAGTAGCCGACGCCGTTACATGACGTTAGCCATAGTGGCCATACTGTCGCTGGAACTGGTGCTGATCCAGGAGCACATGAAACCCGTGAACGCCCTCATCACCAACAAGGCCGAGGCAATTGCCATCAAATCTATACTGTCCTTCTTATATCTGCTTAAGTCTAAAAGTATGGCATACTTTGTCGCATCCATTTCCCATGTCTATTGTTTCGGTTTTCTAATCATTGCTTTCTGTTTGATCCCTGTCCATTGTCTATGTTTGCTTATATCTACCGATGCTTTGTAATTAGAGCCTAAAATTGGTTTCATACCCATCCCACTCCCGCTACCCATACCTTTCAAGTAAGTAATTTTGTTTTTGCTATTATTATTATTATCAATAATGTATAATTTAGATTATCTTTCCCTATTGTAAGTTATATGTGCTAGTATTGATAATTTATTACAAAACTTTTATTTTATAATTATATTAAAACATATTATAAAAAATATAATTCTTATTAACATATTAATTATTCTATTAACTAATATAATGAATAGAATAAAATACTATTATTGTATTTTATATTCTACACATACAACATTAAATTAACCTAATTATGATTACATTTACTTATAATATTCACTATTTAGTGATATTAACTTGATCAAATTCACGTTTACTAGGATAGAGAAACCTGAACAACCAGTGGTCGTCAAGAAAAACATTCACAAAGTTCCTGTTGTGCACAATGTCCCAGGTAATTATTTTTAGATATAAACTATATAGCCTAGTAATATTAATAATGACTATCATACCTGTCCCATACCAGTGAAACAACCGTATCCAGAGTATTATCCCGTACAGGAGGCGCCTACTTATGTCGACGGTGGATATGAGGGTGGCTATGGAGCCGAACACGGGGGTGGCTATGGGGGCGGGTATGGCGGTGGTGACGAGTATGGCGGAGGGTATGGGGGCGGCTATTAAATAGTGGATTTTTATTGATTACTGATACTCAGTATTGATAAGCCATTGCTATAATAACGTTTAGTGCCTTGTTAAAAAGTAACTTGTTAAGTTTTTATTGTTTGAATTATTCATTACAAAAAACATTTTGTTCATCACATCTCACGCTCATCACTAATACCACAACCCCTGCTCGCACTTCACATCCCTTTCCCACCTCCTTCCCATTGATATCCATTTCAACCATACCTACCCTCCAGTTCCCCAGTCATCCGATCCCTCCATACCCGACATACCCGTCCCATTCACGCCATGCAAACAATTATTTGACTTTATTTCCAAATTAATATGATTCCCGCAAACTATACACAAATTTATGTACTTTTGTATTAATAATTCTGTTCAACACATACATACCGTTCCACATATACCTACACAACATACAAACCTCCCATTCCTCATAATGACCTCCATATTCCTCGGTACTTCGAAAACAAAACCTCAAAATTAATGTCCAAATTAAATATGTATAATATTATGCTACCTGTGCTCACACTTAACTAAACATAATTTTACATACAGTATATTTTTACAATCAACAGTCAAACATACCATTTCAGTTCCCAATCTTAACCTACTTATCCAGTTAAAGTGCCATGTTTAGTTTTGTATGATTTTTATATCAAAATTATTTTCAAATATTTTCATTCATCCAATCATTCATTCATTTCATACAAATTCATCACTGGATTCATTGTACAGAATATTACTATTAAAGTGTGTTTTTGTTTACAAAATTTAATTTACCCAGTTTAAAAGTTGTTGTCTAGTAAATATCTTTAATAAATGGTTCCTATATAGTTTTTGTTCAAAATTTATTTGTTTTTGTATATAAGATAATTTCAAATCTAATGTTTGATAGTATAACAGTGTTTTATGTAAAAACTTTGTTTTATTAATTGAATGTTTAGTGAATGAAAAATATGTTTTTATTATAATATAATTAATTCAAAATTTTGTCACATACTTTGTTATTATATACCAAAAATTGTACTTTTCTATTTCAAACGCAAACTTTCAAATTGTGTCCGAAACTGTTTAATTCAAAATTATGTTTGTTATTTTGTGTGAAAATTTGAAATAAAAAAATTCACTCATTATTTATCATTTATTTCAATACAATTGATATAAATATACCATTTATTATATGCATACAAACTACTCATTCGTTAAGTGAACTGTATTTTTGTGTTTATTTAGACCCCATTTCCGAGTGAATCCGAGTTTGCATTCCTCGACATCACAAACGTATGGCTTTTCTCCCGTATGAACGCGTTTGTGAAGAATTAGATCCCTATTTGAGGCACATTTGTGTTGACAGTTGTATTGATTGCACACAAATTTCTTGGACTTTAAGTGAACCGCGTTTTTGTGACGATTGAGATTAGATTTGCATCGGAATTGTTGTCCGCAATCATTGCCATCACAAACGTATGGCTTTTCTCCCGTATGACAGCGTTTGTGTTGATTGAGTGATGAATTAGTTGTGAAACATTTGCCACAATCAGTAAAATAGCATTTAAATGGCTTATCTCCCGAATGCAGGCGTTTGTGATCATTGAGATGTATTTTCTGAGAGAACCGTTTACCACAACCCTCGCATCACAGATCAATCTCTTTAGCTTTAAATGAACGATACGTTTGTGTTCATTGAGATGTGATTTCCATTTGAATCGTTTGCCACAATTGGCTTCAATGCAGACAAACGGACGATCATTGCCTTCACTGTCGTCGCCATCGGATGTCTTATCGGTGACAATGGGTTGCGAGTCGTGAGTGTCGTCCCTCTCATCCCTTTCCTCCACTTCTGTGTCCGTCTGTCCGTCACTCACAACACAGTCCATGCCTTCCTGTGTCCCCAACACGTGCTGTCCGTCCGTCTGTCCATCCCTTTCATCGTCGCTCTCATCGACCACTCCATCCAATGCCTGTCCCTCCCGGTGCCCAACGATGTCGTAATTCAATGGTTTATTATTGCCGTTAATTCTCAATAAATTGAAAGCATTTCTGAAATCAATTGATTTGTCATTCAATTCATGATTATTGACACAAATCTGAAGTAAAACTGAGTTTTCATTGAATTGTGTCTCCGTTTGAAGTAATTGTTTGTTAAATGCCTTCAGTTTTGAAACAAAATTCAATTTCCACTTCAAATCACTTGTAATTGAATTGATGTCTGAATTGGTATTCATTTTAAACACAATTAATTCAAATAAAACACAAAATATTTCACAAATGACTGCAAAATGAGACAAAACTTGATTTTTGAGACAAAGTTGTGAACAAATCGTTGACTGAATGGTGAATGAATTCAATGAACTCATTGTTAATGTGAGTCACAGTTAGACAACCCTTTCATGAAAATACCATTCAATCATGAAATGCATGCCTTTCCCTACCTTTCCCTCCCTTTCCCCCACTATTTCACACCAACCCATGATTCAAATGATTGACACAATTTATAAAATAATGATTTTTAAAACTAATAAAATTATTTGTGTTTTAAAACTTTTGAAACACGTGTCCCATAACTACTGTGACTCACAGTAACAATGAGTTGACATTGAATTAACATTCAATGCATTCACCATTCAGTCAACGCTTTGTTCACAACTTTGTCTCAAAACTCAAGATTTGTCTCATTTTTGAATCGTTGAGCGAAAGCATTGTTTTTTGTAGTAATTGTCTATCAAATTGTATTCACAATTAGTTAATGTTTTCTTTAATCACACATTAATTGAATTTATTTGTATTTAAAATCATATTAAATCTTATTTGTGTTTTCATTCAAAAAGTAATCAAAATTATTTGTTAAAAAATTGTGTTTAATTTGATTTCGTGTTAATTGCAATCAAAATGAGTATCAATTCAATGAACACTCAATTGATGTCTGAATTGAATTTGTTGTCAAATGTTATAAATTTTAACAGACATTTGATTAAAAATGTGAATAATTTGAATGAAAACTCAGTTATTATTAATGAAAACCATTAATGAATGACATTTCAATTGATTTGATAAATGGTTTGGATTTTTGTCGCTTTAATGCCAATAATAACCCATTGAATGGTGAACCCGAAGAGCACCGGGAGGTGAGAGGAATGGATGAAGTGGTCGATGAGAGTGGCGGTGAAGTCCAGGTGTTATCGGAGGAACAGGAGGTCCAGACTTTGGACATAGAGATGAATGGAAGCGATAGTGAGACAGAAGTACTGGAAATGAATGTCAGAGAAGATGAGAGCGGGGGGCATGTGAGGGATGGACAGACAGATCGACAAGAATTGGTGGAAATGGATGTCAGAGACGAGAGACACGACTGGCAGACAGTAGTGGACAGGGAGGGCACGAGTGGTGTCAGTAATACCTGTCCTGTGAGTGACAAACCATTTATGTGTTTGAATCCCAATTGTAACAAACGATTCAAATGGAAGTCACACCTCATTGAACACAAAGGCATTCATACGGGAGAAAAGCCATACGTTTGTGATGTCGAGGAATGCAAACGAGGATTCACTCAGATATCAGCCCTAAATGAACACAAAAATAGTGTTCACTTAAAGGTTAAGAAGTTTGTGTGTAATGAAGAGAATTGCGGACAAAAATTGACCACAAAATCACATCTCAATGAACACCAACTCATTCATTCAGAGCATAAGCCATATGTCTGTGATGTGGAGGATTGTGGCCATACCTTCCGATGGAAATCAGATCTAATTCGACACAAACGCGTTCACTCGGGAGTCAAACCATATGTTTGTGATGCCGTGGATTGCAAACAAGCATTCACTCGGATATCGGCTTTAAATCATCACAAAAATGTCGTTCATTTCAATATCAAGAGATATGTGTGCGATGAACACGATTGTGGCAAAAAATTTGATGACATATCGCAACTCAATGCCCATAAGGGCAGTCATTCGGGAGACAACCCATAAGTTTGTGATGCGATAATTGCGACAAAAGGTTTCGATACAAATCAGGTCTATATAACCATAAACGAAAGCATTAGAGTTATGTATGAATTGTTTGTTTAAAATGCTGTAAATTTTGTGATTTTAGCATTTCATATATCTTATCATTATGTTTATACCGGTAATAAAATACTTTTTGTGTTCAGATCTGAATGTTTTATACTTAAAGTGTTATAAAATTGTTTGTATGCATTTTTAATAATAGTTACATTCCTACTTATGGTACAATTACCGTAATAGTTAACACATAATTATTTATCAAAGTATGTTAAGCAATTTTTAATGATTGATAATTACCAGTATGAATTTTTAGTAATTTATGATGCTGTACTGTAATAAGTAATTTATGAATACTGTATTAAGCTGTTAAATTAATAATATTTTGATCGCCTTATAATTAATTAAACCATCATACACTTTTACAAACAATAAAAATGTATATTTTGTTTACTTCATAAGTATGTGTTTATTAATAGATTATTGGGTAATAAATAACAATTAATAACTTAACCTTTCAGATGACAATTCAGAAATGTTCAGGCATAGTTTGATGCTTATTTTTAATGTTATATTTTAGTAAGAAACTAGATAGAAAATAAACTGGTAATAAATATTATTTAATGAATACAGTTGTATTTTATAATTAGTGCTTATTATGATTGTAAAAATCACAAAACAAAAGTCCACTATAATCAGAATATTCTGTAAAATACAATTTTTATACATTTTCAAAGCTTATAATAATATTATTATATATTTATTATATTAAATGCAATATTAATTACTATTATTTAAAATTTAAATTTTAAATGAAATACTGTATGTTAATGTCTTTAAATAAATATTATGATAAATGTTTAAAATTACTATTAGTTATTTTTGATACATAATTTGTTCATTTTTGTTTACTTTTTTAATAATAAGCATACAAACAGTCACCCTCTAGGCTCCCATTCAATTAAATTACCACATGACTGACTATCAGCTATGTTTTAACTTATTTAGAAACATGGACAACCCGATACTAATTTAGAGACTGGGGATAAGAATAGCATAACAATAGCAAAAGTACATTTTTATGTTTAATAACCCGGGTTATACGGTATTGGAGATTAAATTAAAACATCTCATTTATTTTGATAGATATGTAGAGTACTGTGTATTTTATGTATAAAATCTACATATAATACTATTATATAAATCATTACATGAGATGCATATCTAGTGATACATCAAAAAGGTATTTATATAAGCCTAGCGGATATAATGTATAACATACTGCATAATATACTATACAAAAATGAAAATATAAACTAAACATCAATAATTGGATTTT
The DNA here is from genome assembly GCA_905397405.1 of Oppiella nova. Lineage (NCBI taxonomy): Eukaryota > Metazoa > Arthropoda > Arachnida > Sarcoptiformes > Oppiidae > Oppiella > Oppiella nova. The sequence continues at coordinate 10,851 of CAJPVJ010002861.1, forward strand.
AGTTATCTTTTTCTAATTTTTAAATTTGTTAAATATTTTACTTTTATGCACACGAAAATATATAAATTAAATTTAAATATTAATCGCACAAAAATAAATATCTTATAACTATAACTATACATAAATAAATTGTTAATAATTATCTTTAATTAGCGATTAAAATTGTTTCAGTTTCTGTATCAGAAATTTATATAAATATAGTTTTCATCAATTTTTTGTCAATGATTTTTATGTTTAATAAAAATTATTTTCACTCTTTTAAATGAAATCTTTTGCCTATAATAGCCATCAAATTAGAAATTAAAAGTGATTTGATTTCCGTAATCTCACGATTAGTTTAACCACTTAAGAGAAATACGGTATATAAGAGGTCCGCCAACTTTGGGCACTGGTATTCAACACTACTTAAGAAATTAAAAACGTGGTATGCTAATATATAGTGCTATAATAAATAGTGAAGTTTTTCAAAAGAACGTGTTTTATATTATGTTTTATGTTTTTATATAATACTGTATATTATATTATATAAGTAGCAAAAGTTAAAAGCTTTGGAAAAGTGAATACATTTTAATAATAATAATTTTTTTGAATATTAATATATTGGGAAAAAAGTTTCCTAAGAAAATGACGTTAGGATACAGTAGCCGACGCCGTTACACGACGTTAGCCATAGTGGCCATACTGGCGCTGGAACTGATGCTGATCCAGGAGCACATGACACCCGTGAACGCACGGCTCAGTAGGCTCGAGGCCCAGGTCATCAAATCCGTACTGTCCGCCCTATTTCTGGTTAAGTCCAAAAGTAATGCTCACAAAGTTTTCAATCCATTTCCCTTGTTTCATAATCACTGCCTTTTTTGCCTGATCCTTGTCCGCTGTCCATACGTTGTATGAAAATATCACCTCGGTGCTTTTCTATTGTAATTAGAGCTCAAAATTGGTGTCATACCCGTCCCCCTTCCAATACCCATACCTTTCAAGTAAGTATTGTTTTAGTTTGTTATGACAGTATTGTTAGTATTTATGATTTTACATGATTTTAATTACTATAAATTAATAGAAATGATTATTTATTATATTATTATAGTTTTTTTAGAAAATTTTATATATGTTAAAAAGTTACAATAGAATCTAGATACAATAGCTAATACGTTACTAGTATAATGACATTTAATAAAAAACTATTACAAACTATTATAAACTTTAATATTTAATTTTAACTAGAACATTTAA
>CAJPVJ010002862.1:0-12082 GCA_905397405.1 Oppiella nova
TGGCCAACTATTTCAATGCCCTTTCATTATATGTCATCTCAATATCCATAACAGTCTTATCGTGCGATCAATACTTTTCGTTAATTAATGTGTTTTCAGATAACAATCCACTGAACAGACTGTCCACAAAACGGCTACTAATCGGGATATGGATCACGTGCTTGATATTATCCATACCATTTTTGGTCACAAATGATGTCTATTATATCGATTACAAACAGTCGACAGTTATTTGCAGCCATTATGAGACTTATTTACCCCTGAGCAATAATGACCATTTTGAAATATACATAACAATTTTTAGACTAATTATCCAGTACTTCATACCTGTGCTCTCGATATTCACTTTTACCTATATAATAATATATACATTTATCAAGGACTATTTTAATAATTAAATTATCAAAATAAGAGTCATCATTAGACTGACCCTGGTGTTTTTAATATTTGTGGTAACAAATTCTGTATTTCATTGTACATCCATTTCTAAACTTGTATTTGATTTGAAATACCAGGCACATAAAGCGTGCTATTTAACGATAACCTTGTATATTTATTATTTCATATTTCTTATGTCGACCCTATTTTATCCGATCATATATTTCTGGTTCAGTCGACAGTTTCGGCAATTGTTTCGACAATATTTAGTGAGTTTTAAAAGTTTTAGACGTTTTAGTAATAGTAGTCATACCATACGAGTGCCTAAATTACGTAATGTTAAAAAATTTCATTAAATTAAATACTTTGAAAAATTTCTGATTATCCTTATTATCTAATTCTTATATTAATAATAATTATATAAAATATAATTCTTAGATAGTGTAAATATATGAAATAAGTATAGTAAAATAAATTTAATTGATTTCTACAGTATAAACCGAATCATTTAAGTTTTAGATGATGATAGATTAATAAAATATTACTAATTTGATAAAATTAGATATTTACCATGTAGGTCTATTGGACGTATTGGACCCTAACATATTTTTAGGTGGCTTACTATTTTAAATGCATGGAAATGCAATAATTTATTTATATAATATAAATTGTTTATTATTCAGTTTTAGACATTGAAATTAAGGTGAAATATATTTGTTTATTATAAAGACTTTTATTGTTTTATTACAAAAATAAATATTCCTGTTTATCATAAAAGTTTGTAAACACTATAATTATATTTCCTTAATTCAATATGAAATGTTTGAAATCAGTTTATGTTTTATGCATTACGTGTCTAAATAAAAATCAATTTAATTTAATATACGTTTATATTAATGCTATTAAAGATGTCAGACAAAGATTTTATCCAGCACACCACTATTAATACTATTGATTTAATTATAATTTATGTATTAATTGCCATTCAATCGGTGTCTATCATATCGGATATCATTGCTATTAAAGTGATTTTATTCTCCATTAAACGCAATGCTATTCATAGCAACAAAAGGGCCAAAATTCACTACTGATTGTATAGTAAAAGACCTGATAATTACTTATAACCAAAGTCGATAGGGGACAAGTAAACCTATGGCCACGAGTCGTTATATTTGGGGGATTATGATAGCTAATAAGTCAGTTATCGGTTCTATTTCAATGCCCTTTCATTGTATGTCATCTCCATATCAATTACATTGCTATCATGCGATCAATACTTTTCGTTAATTAATGTGTTTAATAATAACAATCCTCTAAACAGACTGTCCACCAAAAGGCTATTAATCGGGGTTTGGATAATCAGTTTAGTCATATCCATACCCTTTGTGATCACAAGTGATATCTTTTATATTGATTATAAAGAATCGCAAATTATTTGCTGTCATTACGAGTCATATTTGTATGGTTTGGATAGTAATCACAGTTTAAAAGTATTTTCAACCACTTTTAGGCTAATTATCCAATACTTCATACCTGTGCTCTCGATATTCGCATTTACTGTTGTAATCATATATAAATTGACCAAGGAATATTATAATAATAAACCAATTCCAGAAATACGAGTTTTCATTAGATTGATCCTGGTGTTTGTACTATTCGTGTCAACAAATACGGCATTTCATATGAAATCTATTGTGAAACTTAACTTTAATCTCGCGCATGGTGAGCAATATCATTGCTTATTTACGAATTCATTTTTAATAATGTATATAATATTTTTTGTGTCAGAATTGTTTTACCCGATCATTTATTTCTGGTTCAGTCGACAGTTTAGGCAATTATTTCGACAATATTTAATGAGTTTTCATTGTTTCAGACGATTTAGTAATAGTAGTCATACGAGTGGTTAATTTACTTAATGTTTAATCGTTTATTACATGCGTAAATATAATTAAACAAGGTTATTGTCTTGTACTGCATTGTTTATCATAAGGTAAATAAACTATTTATATAACTATTTAGTTATGAATTAAAATTATTCATTATAGTTACCATGAAATTGATTATTGTATTGAGACAGACAACTAACAGTGAAATGCAAAACATTTATTTATAGATAATCTATGCTTTTATCGCGCAATCAGTTTATTTTGTGGCAAAATACTTGATTTTGTTTTTCATACATATTTATAAATAATAATATTTAATGAAAATATCATATTACTAAATTTAATAAAGATTTTACACAAAGTTAGTCAATAATACTTTATATAGTTATACAGACTGTTTCTGAAATATTTGGTCTAGGCATACTTATGAACTGTTGTTTGATTAATTTATGTATTATTTGTCATTCAGTCGGTGTCCGTCATATCGGATATCATTGCTATTAAAGTGATTTTATTCTCCATTAAACGCAATGCTATTCATAGCAACAAAAGGGCCAAAATTGTGATGACTAACATATCATATTCCGGACTATTGATGACTATTGATGACTATATTTAGTTGTTATTCCCTATTTATTTATGTACCGGTTCTCATGAATACCGGTGAACCCCTCGTTATATCAATTATTCAGTCAATTGCCAACTATTTGAACGCCCTTTCACTGTATGTCATCTCTATGTCAATCACAGTCTTATCGTGCGATCAATACTTTTCATTAGTTAATGTGTTTAATAATAATAATCCACTGAACAGACTGTCCACTAAACAATTGTTACTGTGCATATGGATCACGTGCATTATATTATCCACCACATTTATAGGCACAAATGATATCTATTATATTGATTATAGACAGTCAGCTATAGTTTGCATTCATTACGACTCATATTTGCATGGCTTGAGTGCTAACAGCAGTTATAAAGGGTTTTCAACTATTTTAAGACTTATTGCCCAGTATTTCATACCTGTGCTCTCGGTATTGATTTTTACAATCAGTATTACCTATGCTTTTATCCGAGACTATATAACTGGTGAATCCAATTTGGAAACACGAGTAATTACTAGACTGATCCTGGTGTTTTTATTATTCACGGTAACTAATTCAGCATTTCATGCGTCCATTTCCAAACTTGTATTCAATTTTACACTTCAATCACAAAAGATGTGTTATTTTACGACAAACTTATATATTTTTTATCTCATATTTCTTATGTCGACCCTATTTTACCCGATCATATATTTCTGGTTCAGTCGACAGTTTCGGCAATTGTTTCGACAATATTTAATGAGTTTTCATAGTTTCCGACGATTTAGTAATAGTAGTCATACGAGTGCCTAAAACTGTTGTTAAGTATAAATTGTTTATACATTTAAAATGATATTTTTCACTATAACTTTAATATTTTTTATTAAAATAATTAATTTGTTATGAATATATCTACACCTATATTCTTAAAAATATATTATAAGCACAAATGTATTATCGGAAATGAATTACTTATATAACAATTGTTTTAGTGATAACAATATTAATTTAGTGAATCATTATTAATGATAATGATTTATAATTATGATAATGATTTTTTGTAATCCTATTGTTATTTCATTGAATATAAATTAATTTTTTAATTAAATATTTACAAAATTATTTATTAAAATGCTTAAATACTTAAGTAATTATAAATACTATTTTGAGTAAATTTATACAAAATAATCTTGATATATACAAAAATAATTATTTAAATATTGCATTATAATTGCATGTATATAGTTTCCTGCTTAACAGGACCTCGGTCCTGCATTGCCATTTCATAAGTAGGTGGTGGTGGTAATAATGATTGTGGTACATGCTCATTTATATAATTATTATTATGAGTCAATACCTCAGAACTATTAATACTAGCACTGGATTCCGGTTGAGTCCTGTCAAACACCTGTCAAACACCTGTCAAACACCGGTTCCACTCCGACATCCAAATCATTTTGAGTGACATTTTCATGAATACTAATATTGTTGACGTCTATTAAGTTGAATCCAATGGGCATATCAGGGAAGTCATCATCGAATATGGGGGTAATTGCTGGGGTATTACCCCCTAAAGTGACTGCCCGACCCCCAGCACTGACGCTAAATTCATTAGCACCGACTCCTAGCAACTGATCCATGTTTAGGGTATTGTTTACATCGCCGGATATAGTGAAGGGCCCTGTGCTGCACCGGGAGGTTAGGTTACTTGATCACTGTCTAGTAGGTAGTGGTTGAGTATAAGTGGGCGCCTCATCTGTATCATCCGATTGCCTCCTATAACTGAAACCCTTATATACGCGGCGTTTGTATACATAATATCCAAATCCGATGAATATAATAGCACATATTATACCCAGGCCTATTAATAAATAATGCCACCAATTTGAGGTGGGTGCATCGGTAGCAGGTACATTTGTAGTTGAGGGCATAGCTGATGGTGGTAAAGTAGTTAAAATTTTAGTTGTAGGTTTATTTGTTATGGTAGTTGTTGTTGAGGGTAGAGTAGTTTGTTCAGTTATCAAGGTACAAATTAGACCATTTTTCACATTTTCAAAATAACCGGGCATACAATCACAGATGTCCTTGTTACAATACCTTTTGCGGTCATACCCACGACACGAGGCATTGTTTGTACAGTCATAGTAATCAGTACACATGGGATCTATACCTTGTTTTGGCCTGTAATTAGGTTTACACTGACACAAATTGTCGGCACAAACACCTAGGTTGTAGGATCGACACATATCTTCACTAAAAGGCGGATCACATCTGATTTGGGCTAAAACATCTTGGTTCAATGGTATTATTAATAATAGTAATAATTTAGTAATGTGTAACATGTTAGTTTTGAAAGTAATTTACGATTAATTTACGTTAAAAAGTCATAAAATATTTTTTGTTTTAATTAAACAATAAGTCATATGAATGACACAAATATGAATGCATTTTTTAATAGCTTATGTTTTGACATCTCTTTGGTTACAATCTGTCATTAAATAAGATAAGTTAGACTCCATTCACATTGTATTGGATGTACTGTACTTTTATGGAGGGGAAAGGGGTTTATGAGAAAATATTGATCTCAAAATATCTTATCATTGAACGTACACTAAATAAGTTGTTTTAATTTTAATTTATTAAAATGCACATACTGTACTGGTAATTTAATTGCCATGATGTTTAAATTATTAACAATGTTTAAAGGCAATAGAAATTATAAATATTATCATTAATTTAGATATTTCTGAGTCTTATTCATACAATTATTTATAATTGCATAGATATAGTCTCCCGTTTAACTGGATACTGTGGAGGTACCGTGCTCATTTTATAACTTGGTGGTTGACCTGAGCTTGCTGAGGGTTCACTTATATTATCAGGTGTTATATCTGGTCTTATTATGTTAAGTTGAGAGGGCATACCAAGATCATGTTCCTCATAAATTACTGGAAAACTGGCCCGGCTTACATTTTCACTACCAGTCCCACCACTTCCCGCACTGATATTCCCTCCGACTCTTCGCAATAGATTTATATTCAATAAACTATTTGTTTCGCTCGATATAGTGAACGGCGCTGTTAGGCACCGGGAGTTTGCATCACCCGATGCTTGTGGTGTCTGTGCTTGAGGTGTCTGGACTTCAGCATAAGTCGGTGGCGGGTCCTCCACGTGTGGTTGAGCTGAGGTGTCGGCCCTCTTAATAGCCTTACGTTTATTCCTGAAATAACAGCATAGAGTGCACCCGACTGTTGGCAGGACTCCCAGGCATACGACCCATAGGGCGTATTGCCACCAATTGGACGCCGGGATGTTTTCGTCCTCACATTTGCCACACTTATAGCCATTAATGTAGTCCTCTTTACACCAAACACTGCACCGACACATACCCTGATAACATCGGTTCCGTATGGGGTCGTAGGGGTCAATACAATCGGACGGTGTGTTACACACAAACCGACGGCACTCGTGGCTGTTGTTGGGGTCGACCCTATAATTGGCGGCACATCTGCACCGACTGTCGACACACCGCTGATTATCACCGCATTTGGCGCTAATATTATCGCAGGTCTGGCCTATTGCTGACTTTTGCGGTGAACATACCCGTCCATTATGCGGGTCCTCCATGTATTGGGGCTGACATACGCAGTGAATGTCATAGCAATACCTGAATGAGTCATACGTGCGGCACGAGGTGTTGTCGTGACACTCAAAGTAGCTACAGTCTGATCCCTGACCCGGCTCATAGTTGGAGGCGCACTGGCAGTTATTGTTAACACAAACATTGTTTCTGCCTGAACATTTTGTATCGATGCCACACGTCTCGGTTATATATGTTTTGCATAATAATAATAATAAAATGATTGCCGAAAACACTAAATTAGTTAACATGATTAAATTACTTTTAAGGCAACATTTTAGGAATATAATATAAAACTTATTAAATATGCTTATAAAGTGAGTTTTATTTTTATGCTAGGCTAAATTTAACGATTATAATGATACAATTAATACAGATTACACAATTAAGCTGTAAATTAACTTGAGCTTTATTTTAGTGATATCTTAGGGTTACAATCGCAGTGTGTGAACAGGGACATAATGTTATTAAAACATTGTTTTTGTATAAATATTCAATTAATTGTAAATCAAATTTTACAAAATAGTTATGATTATATGATAAACACGATTTGCATTCATGTTATTTTAATTATGTTTTATCTCAAACACGATATCTAATAAATATGATAAAAAATACAATGAGTTATTCCAAACACCCAATACTACCAATATAAAAACCATTTGGTTCACTATAAAATAAAATATAAACATAATTTACAGTTTAAACTACAGTTATGTAAAAAATAAGAGTCAGTTATTATACATTAAAATACATTAAAAATGTTGATACAAAAACTACAGCAAATACCTGTCACATAAATAATTGTAAAGTAAATCAAACTTTATTTTCTGATAACTATTTTTACAAGTATATTTATATGAATGGATTTGAAAACATGTACTCGTATTTTTCTTAATTAATTTGTTAATCATACCTTTTAAAAAGTATAATTGAAATAATTCAATTCAGTTTTTAAGTATTATTTAAAAGTATTATAATTATATGAATAGATTTTTTCTAAAAAGCTTTATGTGTATTTTCAACTCAAACTGTAAAACTTAATAATTAAGGTTTACTAGTATAATACTCATTATAAATAGTTTTTTCATAGGTAATACACTATGACTATAGTTTATAATCAAGTATTTGAATTCACACAAAGCTTTTTAGAAAAAATATATTCATATGTCAGATTACATAGAATTGTTATATTAAATTACCTAGAAAATTATTTGATTCCATTTGATCCACTAAATACAATAATGTTTAATATGAAAACTATATTACAAAATATAAAAACAATTTACAGTTTTACAAAAAAGTAATAGGAAAATATACTAATCATAAAACATAAAATGATGCAGGTACTTATAATTATAAAACTCTTATCATATCTGCAAAGATATAGTTTCAGTTTTTGATGCACAGGGATGTTGAGCACTTTCCTCATAAGTAGGCGGTGCTCCCAGGGGTCGACCACTTGGACTAACATTATGTATATGAAAGTTTACGGCACTTATGGCACTGATTGCCAATGAAAATGGTTCTGAATTATTATCGCGATTAGGGTACTCAATATGGTAGCTAGGTGGTCGCTCACCCGGCACTACCTCATCACCTGGTGATAGGTGTCTCCGGTAATGGACATCCATATCACCCGTACTGCCCGTTGATATAGTATATGGCTGTGGGTTAGTCTCAGTATTTGATTGATCTTGATTATCATCACTAATACTAAGATTATTATTGTCTGTATTAGTGTCACAACAGGTCTGCACACTAGTATCCCTGTGTCTAAAACTATTTATCCTGGACACAATTCTGTTGCTTATATTTTGCAGGCTAATATTACTTTCACATTCAAGTGTAGCCTTTTTAGTGGAATGCCGTTTGCGTTTATACAACATATAACCACTCAATGAAAACACACACATTGCTATGAAAGCACCTAGCACAGCGTATATACCCCAATTGACATTAGCTGTACCCGGGTCATCGGAATCATCAGATTCACCAATGTGCTTGCTAAATGTGCATTTATTACCATTTTTAATATCTTCACTGTAATCCCTTTGACATATGCACCGCCCTTTAAAGCAATACCGGTGCTCATCATACTTATTGCATTCGGTATCCAATTTGCAGGCTCTGAATTTGCACTCTTTATTAACAGGGTAATAGTTTGTTTGGCACCTACACTTGCGATCCATACAGGCTTGTTTAAGATCCGAGGTACATCTGCATATATCGCTATTACAAGTACGACCTATAGTTGAATTAATCGGAGTACATTGCTCAGGATTTGAATCATCAACCGTATATAGTGACCGACAATAGCAATGCTTAGAATCGTCATTATCTAGGTTAAATAAATCATTGTCCATTGGATATTGGTAGTCCACGTCACAGGGATCTCTATTTCTACATTCCCGGGTGGGGTTACAATCGGCATCACTTGTACAGTGAACTATGGCACAGGCGCTACCGTTCCACCTGTAGGTCATCGGTAGGTCACCCACATAGCACTGACAGGTATTATTATAACAGAGGAACTCATAATTTGGGGAAAGTTTGCGACAGTCGTGATTCGTGTTACACTCAATCGTATGAATAGGACTATGGGTTGACCAGGTTTTGTATGTGGGTGTGCTTGATTGGGATGTAGAATCGGTGGAACTGGAGCTTGCAATCAAAATTATGATTGTTGCGTAATGTAATAACATTTTAATTATAGTTTATACTTGATAATATAAAACTTAGTATATTAGCACATAATATCAAGATATAATTAAATATATAATAATTTATAGTTGAAATATTAGTGATTTAATAAACATAAAGTAAGCAAGCATATAAATTGCAATTTAGTAACTAATTGACGGTATACACGATATACTTAACACTTAAACACGATCATTACATAAACGTTATATCAATCATTAACTTATGACTTGAACAATGGTTTTCAATTAGTTACCTGGGTCATTATCTGATATACATTGAAGTACACTTTTCTGATATACATATACATGGCTCAATACACTTTTAGATATTTAATACAGTTTTTGGCAAATTATAAGGAATTATGTAATAAAATCAATTTGATCATGTACAGCTTAAGTGATAATAATATTGAATTACTATACAATAGAACAAATTTTTTAACTTTTCAATAATATTTTCAAGTTAAATTCCATATTTATATCAGCAATCTAAGTTTATTTTGTATAACATTTATATTATAGATCAATTGAAACATATATTGATACAAGGATTGCAAGCAATGCTATCTCTACCCACATTTATAATTAAGCGAATATAGGGATATTGATGACATGAATTTTCTTTTAGATTATTTTCAAAATAATTCTAAATATTTAAAAGAAATTTAAAATTTTGATTGTTTAAATAAAATGTTCAAAACACATAAGAATTAGCAACAATATGAAAATTTTTAAATTTTTAAAAGAAATTTGAAATTTTTCAATGCAATGTTCAACAAATATACTTTAAAATTTTACACGATGCTATTTATACATAAATATTACATGGTGTCAATGGCACTATGGAAAAATTCCTTCATAGATTTAGTATGGTGTTTATGCCACTTTGGAACCATTTCTCCATAGGTTTAGTATGGTATCAATGGCACTTTGTAGCCATTCTTCCGTAGACATAGCATAGAACTAATGGCAGTTTATAACAATTTCTCCATAGGTTTAACATGGTGTTAATTGAATTTTGGAACCATTTCGCAATAGGCTTAAGATGGTGTCAATGCCACTTCGGAAAAATTTCTACATAAGTTTAACATAGAGATAATTGCAATCTGAATCATTTCTTTATAGCCTTAGCAAGGTGTAAATGGGTAAATGGAACTTTGAAACCATTTCTCCATAGCCTTAGCAAGGTGTCAATGGCACTTTGGAGCCATTTCCCCATAAGCTTAGCATGGTGTTAATGGCAGTTTGGAACCATATCTCCATTGGTTTAGCATGGTGTTAATGGAACTTTGGAAACATTTCTCCATAGGTTTAGCATGGTGTTAATGGAACTTTGGAACCATTTCTCCATAGGCTTAGCATGGTGTCAATGGCCTTTTGGAACAATTTCTCCATAGGTTTAGCATGAGGCTAGTTTTAGTTTGGAACCATATCTCCATTGGTTTAGCATGGTGTTAATGGAACTTTGGAAATATTTCTCCATAGGTTTAACATAGAGCTAATTGTAATATTAACCATTTCTTCATAGGCTTATCATGGGGTCAATGGCACCTTGGAACAATTTCTCCATAGGCGTAGCATGGTGGTAATGATACTTTATAACCATTTCTCAATAGACTTTGTGTGGTCTTGATGGAAGTTATGACGATTGCATAGGATATTTAATTTAAATAAATGAAAGTTAGCTAACAAAATGTCCACTATTGTACCAATTTTAGATTTCCCATAGACTTAACATGGATTATTTGAGCACTTTGGTCATTTTATTTTGACCGAGCATCAGAATTGTCAATTTTTGCTATAACGCTATGGGATTATCTGTTCGGCAAACTACAATTTACTGCAAATGCGTCATGCACAACAATAAATCACAATTCTCCATAGGTTTAACATGGGGTTAATTTTAAAGCGTCATTACGTCATCGAAACTTCACTTTTACCATTTTGCTGGGATTTTCCATAGAAAGTGCCGTTCACTAAATGATTATTTCGACCAAAAACCCCATGTTAAGTCTATGGAGTTTATGTAAAGTGAGTCATAAGCGTCATTAATGACGTGGGGAGGGGGTAGGGGGTGGGGGTGGTCCAAAGCGATTCTATAACCCACACTTTTTACTTCGTAAATGTGGGTAAAAAAATATAAACCCTTAAACAAGTATTCAATAATTACTTTTAGAAAATATAAAAATGCATTTATTTTTATGATCATAAATATAATGTATGTTTTATTTAATTATATAACAATTACAAACTTTTCATTAAAAGAAATGTCAGTAACTTTTTATAAATATTGTAACTCAAGAGTTTAAACAAATAAAAATATTTATACAATTGTATAGTAAACCTAATATAGCCCCAAATGTACTAAAAATGTATATTTGCTATTGAATTGTTGAGATTAATCTAAAATAGTTCATACGTTATCATCCAGGTCTCTTTGTTCCTACAACACTCAACTGATAACATTGAAATTGAGACTAATATTGTGTATTAAATGGGGACTGAATGCACAGTTGTTATCAATTTCAGACCCATTCGGCAATACCTTAATAATGAAATCCTTGATTTCATAACACATTTATTGGTATAAATAATGTGTGAATTAAGTTAATTTATTTAATTTATACTGGGTCACAAATAAAATTTTACTTTTAATTGTGATTTATTTAAAATAGTTTATTGAATAAACACTATACAAACAATTTATATATTAATATCAGATTCATATTATATGATTTAAAACTATAGTTTATATGAGAATATTCATAACATTGATGAATTAACTAAATATTATACAAAAATACTAAAATAAATTACATTTTTACAAAATACACTGAATATAATTATATTAATAGTAAATGCGATTAAATAAATACAATACTA
>CAJPVJ010002863.1:0-12080 GCA_905397405.1 Oppiella nova
TTATTTTAAAATATTAAATTAATTTATAAAACTTTTTATTTTGTTAATATAAGATGTATTTTAAATATAACTAATACCCAACTATACCATGTACAATAATATACAATATACGTAGTAACTATCTAACGTGCAGGAAATGGATTATCTCTTGAATGGATAATCCAGTACTTAATCTAGATTTATGGTTTTATGGCCCCAACGGTACGTTTTTAAAAAATATACTATATGTCATATAAATTTACCATAACTGCGTAATTTTGCTTCGCAAAAATAGTTGCCATTTTTAATTTCTCAGGAAATACATTGATTCGTAAATTATTATTTATATTGTGAATGATTTTCAATACAAATTTAATTAAAAAATTCTGGAGCTTTTTTTGCAAAGCTTAATTTCGCTGTTATCATGATCAATTTATATGACATATAGTATATTTTTTAAAACCGGTAAGTTGGGACTATAAAACCTTAGAGTGATTAAGGATTGGATAATCGGTTCAAGATAATCCGGTCAATAGTTAGTGCATATGTATATTGGAAAGTCATATTAGATTGACAAAATAAAAAGTTTTATAAATTAATTTAATATTTTAAAATAAAAATCAAAAAACTTATATAATTTCTATGTAAAACCTTTTATAGACTACTACTGAACAGTATGTGTCACAAGTATTGTGTGCTTGGCTATGATGTCCGGTTCAGTTTATGGGATAATCCATTTGTGTATAGGTTTTAACATACTTTTAGTCTATGGGTTTCAACCATAGGTTGAAATTTTTGTACTGGATTCAAACTTATGCTACTTGTAATAAAATAGCTTAATTATTTAAAAAAAATCATGGATTATAACAATTAGTAAAGCATACAACACTTTATACAACAAGTAATGTAACATTTATTTATAATCAACCATTTTGTGAATACATTTTCAGTGATCACTCAAATAAAGTGACAAAAACTTAATTATAAAGTTTTATTTGTTTATTCAAAGAATATTCTGTGGGAAAGGAATACATATTAATAATCAAATAAATAGTATTAAGAATCGAAACAAAAAGTAAAATTCAAATCAATAGACAATTCAAAGGACTTGGCTCTCAGGCACCAGGAATCCATTAACTTCAGGGTCGTTGTGGTTGACAAGTTTGGCCTTTCTGGAGTATGTGCCGATTGCCCTTGCTCACTTTGACGAGTAACAGGGCAATTGTGGGTTCATCGGACGGTGCCTTTGTGGAGCACACGTTGGCGGTCAGGCAACTAATATAGTTCGTCCGGCACTTAGTAGGTCTCCCGGCCTCCAACTTTTTTTGAGCGCCTTCTTAACGTCATTCATGCATTGCTTGTGAGAGCGACCCGATTTCATACCCAACAAGGTTTTCGGGAGGTCATCGAAAGTACTATCCCGAGTCCCACCAGGGGGAACATCCCGCTTATTGACCAGCAAGGTCACGCAGGGCTCTTTTAAATTGCTATCGATAGGGTAGGCCCAGTCTCCCGTATGGGCCCGGTATAGGAGCCCGAATAGGGTGAGTGCGAGTAAACAAGTAGTGGTAGCGTTCATAATGTGTGGGGATTTTAGGTGTGTTGGCACTCGCATTCAATGTAATGGCCGTATATTTTGGTGTGAATATGGTTTGTGGGGAATATAGTAATTAATTAAAAAGCATCTAATATTACATTTTAATTAATTCTATGAAATTCTATTGGACAGTAATGTAGTAATACAGGTATAGCCTATTTGGTCGGTGATTAGCTATGTGAGCGCCACACGTGTCGACAACACATAACTACTGACTTCAAAGTAGTCATTGTATACAAGAGAACACCTAAACTGAAACAGTCGGACACGAAGGGGTCGTAGGGCTGGACAGGTATGAGGGCTTCGGGGGACTGGTATTCAATTGCACCGCAATTAGATCGACCCGTCTTGCGGGTGCCGTCCTCTGCGAGTGGTATCTCACGGTTGAGCCCAAAGTCCGTCACTTTCATGGTATGTTATCGGCTGTGAGGTCCCGGTGCGCGATACCGATGCCGTGAAAGTACTCCACCGCTGAGACTATCTGTCGGAACCACTGTTTCACGAGTTGGAGGTCCAGGTGCTCGCCTTTGGCCAATACGCTGATTGGGTTATGAAAGCGGGTGTACGCAGGGGTTCATAGATGGTTTGGCCGACGACCGGTGCTCTATGAAGGGTAAGGACGCAGCGCATCCAGTTGTGGACCTACTCTACGAAGTGATGTGGAGTTTAATGCTGTCGAGTGTGGGTTGAGTTCAATCTAATTCTGGTTACTAAGGGTCGGACTCTGATCCACAACTTTTGAAGTATATTTCGGTTAACTTCCGGAGCCGTTGGACTCAAATCTTTTGATGAATTGTTTGTTGAATTGGTTTTCATTAATAAGTATTTATAGAAGAAATTGGAATTAAATTTTCGTAAATATTTGGATTGAATGTGTGTTTGAAATGTGGAAATCATTACATCGGTTATTAGGATATTATGCGCGAAAATATCGTTGAATTCATTGACCATATCCTCGACCGAAGGGATAGTTTTATGTTGATAGCCACCATAATATACATACTCTTTAATTCTATGAGTTTGTATACCCTGGTCAGTCAGTATGTTGTCCCTAAATGATATTAAATATATTATATTATTAAAAATTATATTAAATTTAGATCATTATACTTACATTTTCAGAATTTTCCAAAAAATATGATAAATCTTTTGCCGGTAATAACTATAACAATTAGGCCGATACCCTTTTGCTTTTTGAGAATAGTGTGTGTATACCCTGATACATCTGTCATACTTCATATCCATGTCAATTAGCATATAATCATCGCTTATATACAATTTGTCTAATATTCCCCACATTTGTTGATGATAATGAAGACATTGCAAGAGTTCTCGAATTAATTCACACGATATGTAGAAATCAATACAAAACATGTCAACGGAGGTCTTGTTTTCGAAGATTGCATTTTTAAAGTCAATTAAATGCCCTAAATATAGTGCTTTATATTCACTTTGAATGAATGCTTTATTATTTTGAATCCAGAAATTGTAATATTCGGCAGAAATATTGGAATTCGTATCAAATATTTTGTTTACTTCAACAACTAATTCATTCATTTCTTTAACAGAAGCTATATATAGAGGTATATAATATGATTAAATATATAACATATAATTATAACATGTAGATAATTGTTTTGTAATTTCTATTCTAACCTGGTATATTTATTTTATATATGTTATACAAATGTCCTGAAGATATATGTTTATATGATGTATAAGAGTAAGTATAAATCTTTCCAAACATGGACTCATTGATTTCCCCTGTTTCTAAATGATAAATAATTATTAAAATTATTTCAATAAAGTTTTATTTTAACAAAAACCTAAACTTGTTTTCTGATTATTCCTTGGTTTGAAACAAAATGGTTTACTTCTCAGAAATATTTTCAAAATTGTATTGTCATTAATATTAGTTGTAATTAATTTCCACTCATTTTCCCCAATAATGGGTTTATTTGTCATAAATGTCTGCAATTGTGATAAAATGTGCGAACATTCGGGTCTTTCCCTCCAATCTGTTGAACCCTTTTTGCGATACTTATTGACAGCCATTGACACCAATAAGGCATTCATTTTATGAATCCATTCATTCATATCTTTATTATATTTTAAAATTCTGTAAAAGTTGAAATTATTTATAAAGATTAAATTATTAGAATAGTTCTCTAATATAAACATACTTTCCCTCAATTAAATCGTATGTATCGAAACCAAAAATTTGAGCCCCAATTAGGGATAGACTGTAGATATCTATCAAATGGTTGTATTCATTAATCTGTGCTTCCGGTGCCATATAGTCAACAGTTCCCACACCTGCCGTATGGTTAGCTTTAGACATAAGAAACGGATCACAATTTGGGACCTCTTTAGCCAAACCAAAGTCACATAACTTTATGAAACATTCGGGTCTTTGCCTCCAATCTGTTGAACCGTTTTTGCGATACTTATTGACAGCCATTGACACCAATAATGCATTCATTTTAGTCATAAATATCATATCATGAATATTATCAGTATAGCTTCCGTTAAGACTTAAAATAAGTGTTAAAAATTTTAAAAATCATTCATAAAAAGTTCTTTTAATAAATATTAAGAATTTAAACATACTTTCCGTCAGTTATATCCTTTTTATTGAAACCAAAAATTTGAGCCCCAATTAGGGATAGACTGTAGATATCTATCAAATTGTTGTAATCACTTGTCATGGCTTCCGGTGCCATATATTCCTCATCGCCAACATTTTCCGTATGTTTGGTTTTAGACATAAGAAACGGATCACAATTTGGGATCTCTTTAGCCAAACCAAAGTCACATAACTTTATTTCTCCGTCCATTGAAATCAACACATTATCCGGTTTGAGGTCTCTATGAATGATATTATTTTGATGCAAATGTTGCACACATTCTGTGAGTCTATAAAATATATGATACGATATATAAAACTCAGAAATAGTCATCAATTCATTAAACAATGATTTCTTAGTTTCCAAAACATTGTATATCCGGTTTGAGGTCTCTATGAATGATATTATTTTGATGCAAATATTGTACACATTCTGTGAGTCTATAAAATATATGATACGATACATAAAACTCAGAAATAGTCATCAATTCATTAAACAATGATTTCTTAGTTTTCAAAACATTGTTGAGATTATTGATACATAACTCCATTTGAAAGTAAAGACAATTGCATTCAATCCATGAATAGTAGTATTGAATCACAAACTCTGACCGAACTTTGATTAGACTTTTGGTTTCATTCAAAACGTTTTGTTTCTCTTTTTCTGTTAAGTCTTTTGAAACGATTAGAAATAATTATAACTTGTATATCATATATAATATAAATTAATTACCATTTAGTGGACATTTTTTAATTGCATATATCTCTTTGTCACATTTATTTTGAACTTTATATACCTGTCCATAGCCACCCTCACCAAGCTTATTTATTACATCAAATTGTTTGTCAAATGTTACATTTTCTAAATACAATACACTAGTTAATAGATCTTATATTAGAAATATAATTTAATATAATTTAATATAATTAATGCTACTGTATATTTGTTTATATAATAAACAAAACATTTAATTCATTATTTACCACATAATATGTCTGTGTTTACGTTCAATTGGTCTTGGACAATATTTTGTTGATTATGTGTTGATATTGTATTGAAAGTCAATTGCAATTCATGTAAACAGTATTCATCAATAGATTCATAATTTGTTTCAATGAGTTGTTGAGAAGAAATTCTATATATTTTATGACCAGATTTACCCAGAATTTGTGGTTCCAAAAAGTTATACGATTTTATTTGTTTGATGTCATTGAACACAATATGTGTTAATCTATTCATACATTTCTCATCAAAATCATATGAATATATGAATCCATCGTTTGATAGCAAGTATTTATATGAAGTTTGATCTAAACAAACAGTGTGTATATTAAATACATCTAATATTTTTGGGCGTTTCCAAATGGTAGACCAGCCAAACGGTATATTACCCCACATTCCCCACATAAACACTTGTCCTTCACTGGTAATGGCAGCTGATGACCAGTTATTGCTTACAATTCTACAAATTTTATACCTTGAAGCAAATTTAATTGGAATTGGCGTTAAGATATAATCACGATAGTCACGGTAGTAATCACCACCAGCAACTTGCCTACTAGTATTATTACCCCATCCGAATACCTGTCCATTTGATGTCAACACAATTGTGTGACTATTACCACAACTTATTTGTTGAATATTTAATTTATTTGATTTGAAAAATGAAATAGTACCAGGTTTATGATTTGAATCCTTGCCCTGCGAGGTTTTAAAAATGTAATTAAATAAATTATGTACCACACTTTTCGCATCCCGTCCCAATTGTCCCCTACTATTACAACCAAAACTGAATATCACATTATTATCCGTATTGACAGCCAATACAAAGTCACATCCATTGATAAACTGATGTATATTTTTATGGCATAATTGTGGCACTGGTTGTGGTGTATGGATGGATGTGTTGTGTCCTAACCCGAGCTGACCCTTACTATTAGATCCCAATCCATACACCATATCATCAAATGTTACAAACAGTATGTTATATCCCTTTCTGTCATCGAAAACATAAAATAATTTAATTTCTTGTTTTAAATCTTCGGGTATTTTATCACAAATTTTATAATTATTTATATCGGAAGACATTTTATTAATAAAATATTTTTCACAATTAAGGATAATATTTGAATAATACTAATAATCATAAATATAACTTATATTAATTCAATGATTATTAAACATTTATATTTACAATAATTATACAAAATGGTGACAATAGTTATTAATATTTATGCATTTACTACACAATAGTGTTTATAACTATAATGATAAGTATAATAACTTTATTATAAGAGACAAATAACATGATTATTGCTAAGCAGCAAGGTTCTTGAGATTACAGATGGGTGTTTTTTAATAGTTCGGAGGATTTGTTTAGTTAAAAATAATTAAAATACAACTCTATTTGAATGCAAAACATTCTCAATATGATGACCACCTCTCTGGACAACCAAACGGCACCGGTATTTCCAGCTAATCATAGCTCTCCTAATCGTGGCCATCGATAGTTTCCGCCACTCGGTTTGCGTTACTTTCCAGAGCTCATCAGTGTTTGCGGGCTTGTGTTTGAATAAGGCCTGCTTTAAAAGACCAAACACACAAAAGTCCATTAACGCAATGCCTGGACTTTTCACTGGGATATCATTTGCGGGAATGAAATTGATGCCATATTTGACCTTTAATTAGTTTAATGTTTGCATAGTTTGACGCGAAAAATGACTGCTTGCCTTGTCCTGGTGAAACCACAAGCGTTCATGGTCATCCTTGTGGTAAAGTCTTGATAACTGTCTAAAGACTTGCTTTAAAACATTGCAATAATAACCAGAATTGATTTTTACTTTTGGGTCAACTTTTATTAGTTTTAATTTACCCAAATATGTGACACAGGCCACAATCATGAACCCGCCGGGATGTCTTTCACGCAATTTAACATAATTTTTATCATCCATTTGTCCTCTTCTGATATAATAGACTGATCTCTGGCCTCCGGTGTTAGACATATAAATATATGCCTCATCCAAAGTGGCCAAAAATTTGTACCGATTTTTGGCTAAATATCGTTCATAAAGCCGACGGGCGGCGCCCTTTCGCTGAGCTATTTGTCGGCAATTTAGTGATTGGACTCTTCTTCTTACGAATACGTTTGTCTAAGTCTTTGTTAATCACTTTGTTTATTGTCGACACAACACACCCGACAGATCTGGCCATTGATCGCTGGGAAGGAGGGTTCTCGCGGTCTGTCTCCCGATCGATAAATTTAATAACATATGGTTTGGTTATAGTCCGTGGGTATGGCTTTTGTGGTGACACCACTTCACCAGCACTTAAACGACTCTTCTTTGTGTTTCTGTTAATCACATCACTAATTGTCGACTTTTTGGCGAAAATCCCGTATTTTAATAAAGTTTTCTCGATTTGACTGTAAGAGTACTTCTCACTGTAAAGTAACCGGATGTAGTCATCCCTTCCCGTCGGGTTTAATTGTGTTGTACTCATTGTTTTGTTACGAAATAAAATACTAACCCATTCTCAGATAAACACACTTTCATTTGATATACATTACATGTGTTTATTTTGTGAAATAAAAAAGTTATTACAGTTTGAAATCCTCCGAAATATTAAAAAACACCCTTTCTGTATTAATGCTGTTGACTACAATAGTGTAGAATGTAATGTTAACAAGTCCATTTATAAAAACATTGCTTATTTTTAAAATTAAACATAAAACTGAGTTATATTTATATTTTACAAAAATAAGTAATGTAGAAAATATTGTACTGTATGCATAATATTATTATGTATTATAAATGAGCTCAAAGAGTATGTATAAAAAAAAGTGATAATAAACAAATAGTACACTGGTACAAAACAGCTGTATAAACAAGTATATAACCAGTTATAATGTGTACAGGTCCTTTTTTAATTTTGATATAAATTTTAATAAATTAAATTAAATAATTTTATGAATAATCTATAATATTTATGATAATTTATGAATTTAAATATAAATTCTTAACTGTCTATATTATATAATAAATATTTTATACACGTAGACATATAAAAAATTTTAATTAATTTTAAATTTTATATCTATTATTAAAAATATACTATCTTATTATGAATTGTGTGAATATTTATCATAAATATGTTTAAGTATTCAATTATTATTATATTTGAAAACTATTAACATATTATACACAGAAATGATAAAAATTCAATTTAATTTTACATTATTATATACACTCGTATATAAATATTTTCTATGCCTGTATATGACAGTTATATAATAAATAAATTTAAAATCTACACAAAAATCTAAACTATTCAACAACACCAAAAATCTGTTAAAAATTTTAAAATGTATAAAAATATTCATTTGAAATGTTTGCGAAAATATATTTTATGCGAAAAATCAAATCCTAAACTCATTTCCCAATCCCTCTATACATGGCATACCATTTGAGACTCATTTCTATTCATTGCATTAATTTCATGCAATAAATGGCTTATCAATGGCCGTAAGAGTAGGCCTTACTTTACAAGCATTTATCTGACGGAAAGCCATTAGAGTCGTTAGATTAGGGCCTCCAGTGTTATAGTCATTGTGTCCGACCATCATATGTATGCTCTCTCTCTCTCTCTCTCTCTCTCTCAACCCATTTATTTACTGTCATTAATGTCATAATTATAGTGTCCTATGATTGCCATTAATTGGCCGTAACTTTAATAACACCCGAAAAATATGGCTACAAATCTGTGCCTCAAAACTCAGTACACATTGCATTCAAACACCAAATAAATCGTTAATCCATTGATTGCTATGTTTTTAGTGTTTGATTTATAATAACAAATGTGTGTTATTTTCATGAAATTGTATATTATATAAGACTTGAATTTATTGATTAATTGCTAACCAAAACCGGAAGTTATCTTGGTGAACTATATATACAATCAATTGTTATATATTTTGTTTTATATATACTTTTACATTGATATCTAATCCAATGCTAATTCAATAGCCAACTAATGATGCGATGAAAAGCTATACTAATTTTTTAACTCACATTACATTACGTTGTATAGAAATATAACTCAACAAAAATTGTGCTTGTAACAAATTACCGAATAATTTGTAGCCTAAAAAATTTCTACCAATTTTCTATCAAAATAAAAACTTTTTTGTCGACACAATGGTATGAAATTGTGTCTCAAATAGCACTACAAGTATAGACACAATGAATAACTTAATTTAATTGCGAGGCCGAGGCTTACCGTGAATTTCGTATTAACTGTAGAAACATGGGATACGACTGGAATCCATGAGCAGCTATACTAGTACTCCATGAGACTACCAGTGCTTTCTCTATCATCCCTTTCCCCAATCCATAAGTCCTTATCAAACATTCGGTTGAGATAACGGTGCGTTTTGTTGTTAATTTGCTTATATATTAGGCTTTTTCGCCCCAAAAACTTATCATTTGCCGTATAATTAGTCATGTATTGAGTGCCTAACACTGAAAACTAATGAATACTACAAACTAATTAGCTTAAGTTGAGCCTAGCTAATTGTGCCAGCCCCTATTTGCATGAATAACTTTTTGATTATATAATTTTTACCGTAAATATAGTTTCAGAAAAATATATATACTGTATATAAAAATGTAATTTTAAAATATAATGAAGACTTCACTATATTAACATAAATTTGATTATAAAACTCTATTAATACACAGAATATTCTGTGTGTTAGATATTAGCTATACTATTAATATGGTAAAAATTAATCATTACATTTCAATAGGTTTTGGATCAAAATATATATACTATTATATAAAATATACTCAATCTATTAATTTATTTTTATACACTATTATATCGATTTTGAAACACAAAAATCAATACATTTTTCAAAAGTTTTTGTACACTTTTTGCCGCTAATAGTGAACATAATTGCGGAAAATTTTATTTTTCTAGTCGTGTATTGTATGCTATGTTTTATTTTTACCCTTAAAACTACAATAGACTCTCTCTCTCTCTCTCGTCGACGAAAAATATTTTAATTTAAAAATTCAATTTCAAAAACTATAGTAATTTAGACAATAGGCTCGCAAACAAAAATACGATCTAATTTATAATTATTTAGTTCATTAACCAAACAATTTGTTATTTGAATTTCACAAACTTATGTTTAATTTGCATGTTTAGTGCATTATTCAAATGTTTACCCCGCATACTATATACACACAAACTATTATAATATTATATTACTTGAGACACACAAAAACAATTCATTCAAATGTCTGTTAAATAGTTTGCATTAAAAATTTAAAACCATTGCAAACGACTGTTACATTCATGCCTATCGACTATATAACAGAATATTCTCTATAATAACATACTTTACTCTATGAATAAAACAATTTAAGCCTAAAATTAGTGCAAAACACTGTAATAATAATCATAACTACGGTCACAGACATCATAACAATTCATACATACATTCAGACAAACACTGGGATTAAAATCATTAACAAAACACTGTTTTTAATCCCACTGTATATCTGAATATTGGTGTTAAAAACCTAATTACTCTAGCAATTAGCTAGCATTTAATGCTATTAATAGATTGTTTGACATAGTAAGCCTGTATTTTATAATTAATTACTAGCATATCCGTATATATTAATGTATCAAGGCACAAAAACATTTTCAATCATACAATCTCTTATCAATAGTCCACTCGACAGCCAATACTTCATACCATAAAAGACGACAAAATTATATGACATCTAAAGGCATCTCAAGATTTCTTTATATAAAAAACATATATTAGTTTTGGGGCTCAAATCAAGCACACATACCGTTCCCCTCACATATAATTAAGATATAAAGGAGGACTGGGAGCTCTCAATAGACATTTTGTGACCACATATAATAATTAGTCTCTCTCTCTCTCTCTCTCTCTCTCTCTCTAACCATTCATTTTCTATTTACTTATAGTAACCACTCGTTTGACGTACACTTCAAGAGCGCACCGGCCGGGGGAACGGGAGCTTTTCATCAGCACTCGGTCGATAGGAAGCCGACGATCAAACGCAAACAGGGGCTCAACCTATTCGAGCGGCTCCGGCAGGGAAAGCAGGATAAGATCGCCGCCAATGTTCAGCAACACATACGCGCCATTAGGGCGGCCGAGGCGCTGGACAGGCAGACGGGCGCCCACCGCCGCAAAAACAGTCAGTCCCCTTGAACTCGCTTATAAACTAATTGCTATTTATTGTGGATACTTTTAATTTAGTTTAAAATATTTTATCATGCTAGTTATTTAAATACAGTAATTTTGTAGCTAGACTATTTTAGGATTGCTTTAATTTTGTGTATTTTATTATTATAAGTTTATTTGTAGCTAGCTAATCGCAAACATAGTCATGAATATACTGTAGGCTTAACCAATATAATTAATTGTGCTGTATACAGTGTAAATAATCTGATAGTTTAATGAATAAAATAGTTTTATATTATGCAATTTACTAGTAACCTAGCTACAAAAACATTTTTAGTAACGATTAATAAACAACAGTAAACATACAATTAATCATATATAAAATTCCTACCTGCACCTGTAACACATTAAACACTACACTATATACACAAATAACTACCTGTGCTAACCCACACCAACCCCCTCTAACCACACCATAGGCTCAAAACTAGTGCCGCAACGGAGCACCAGTAGCGGGGACGACGAGGGGGCGGCCAGGGGTCGGACGCCCGTAAGATGCGTTTGGTGGCGATGCTCCGGCAGGCCTACGGCACGGACATCGAGCGGGTGCCCGGCTTTATCGAGTTCGCCGAGTCGGCTAAAGTAGACTCCC
>CAJPVJ010002864.1:0-12078 GCA_905397405.1 Oppiella nova
AGGAGCAGGTGCTGAACCGGTGGCGCCATTTGAAGGACGCGCTCATCGAGAAGAGGTCCAAATTAGGCGAATCGCAGACTTTGCAGCAGTTCTCGAGGGATGCGGACGAAGTGGAGAACTGGATCGCCGAGAAGCTCCAGATGGCGATGGATGAGAGCTATAAGGATCCCGCGAACATACAGTCCAAGCACCAGAAGCATCAGGGTATGTGGCACTCCATTGTGTGGGTTATGATTGTCTGGCTATTATAGCTGTTTGTTAGGCGCCCATAGATTTAGCTACTATTAGGTTATATGAATAGCTAATTGTTAATTGGTTTTGTAGTTAATGTAATGTTAATTAAATTAATTATAATTAGAGTTTTGTTTATTTGTTTTGTTAATGTCAATGAAAATGTGTTTACAATTAATGCGAATATTTGACAAGTTTTGTGACATTCATTATAATTAATGTGAAATACACACACTTATCGTAAACTCCGCCTTAACCGCCGGTTATTCCTAGCGTAAGTCAGCCACGACCGCTACCCGCTGTTAGACTAGGCATTGGCGTTCACGCGCCCGTCACTCCTCCGGCAGGTCCAGAGGCTCACCTCAATCGCCGAGCAGTGGACACACCTCTCGCAGAAGACGACCGAAAAGTCGCTGAAACTAAAGGAGGCGAACAAACAGCGGACGTTCAACGCGGCCGTCAAAGACATCGACTTCTGGTTAGGAGAAGTGGAAGGACTGCTCAAGAGTGAGGACTCCGGCAAAGACTTGGCGTCCGTTCAGAATCTGATTAAAAAACATCAGTTGGTTGAGGCGGACATCCAGGCCCACGAGGACCGCATACGCGACATGAATGGGTTGGCCGACAGTCTTATAGAGTCGGGTCAGTTCGATACGGCCACCATTCAGGAGAAGCGCTCGTCTATTAACGAACGGTACGTCTGTCCCCCATATGTCTACGGACTCCAGGTTTTGTGTGTTTGCTATAATGAAAGTGCGTTTGAATGGAGTTTTAGTGCACTTATAGTTGAGTTTTGTATTTATGCTTTAAATTGAATTTAATTTTATTCGTATAACTTATTTAAAGTAAGTTTTATTTATGCTTAAAGTAAACACAATTTTCAATTGAATCTATGATTTAAAATAACTGTTTATTAATTGAATTACTTTTTTGACTGAACGTGTCGTTCACTCCTAACAACTCATACCTCATGGGACGGCACCGATAGGTACGAGCGGGTGAAGACACTGGCGACCTACCGGCGCACTCGACTGAACGAAGCGAATACTCTGCACCAGTTCTTCAGAGACATCGCGGACGAGGAGTCGTGGATCAAAGAGAAGAAGCTGTTGGTCAACAGCGACGACTACGGACGCGATCTGACGGGTGTACAGAATTTGCGCAAAAAACACAAACGCCTGGAGGCGGAGCTCCAGTCGCACGAGCCGTCCATTCAGGCCGTACAGGACGCCGGCCAGCAGCTGATGGTTGAGAGCAATCTGGGAGTGCCGGAGATCGAGCAGCGGCTACAGGCGCTCGAGCAGAACTGGCACGACCTGAAACGCATGGCGCAGCTCAGGGGCAATAAATTGGAGGAGTCGCTGGTCTTCCAGCAGTTTTTGGCTAAAGTGGAGGAAGAGGAGGCTTGGATTTCGGAGAAGCATCAGCTCCTGTCCATCGAGGACTACGGCGACACTATGGCCGCCGTTCAGGTGTGTGTTGTTTCATGGGATCGGGATTTGCATTCAGTTTTGGTGTAGTTTTGTGTGTTTTTCAGGAATAGGGAATTGAATGGGTTTTAGGCATTCATTGCCAGTAAGAGTCGGCACTAATTAATAGCCTTTTTTGTGTCCCAAACGGTAGGGTTTGTTGAAAAAACATGACGCCTTCGAAGCGGACTTCGCTGTACACCGGGAGAGGTGTGCGGACATCATAAACGCGGGCCAACAGCTCGTCCAGGAGGGGAACCACCACTCGGACGGCATTCAACAGCGTCTGCAGCAACTGTCCACCCGTTTAGACGCGTTAGACGGCAGCGCCCGGCGCCGTAAGGGTAAGCTGTTGGACAACTCGGCGTACCTGCAGTTCATGTGGAAGGCCGATGTGGTCGAGTCGTGGATCGCCGACAAGGAGGTACAGGTGCGCAGCGATGACTACGGCCGCGACCTCTCATCCGTGTCCACTCTGCTCACGGTTTGTGGAAAATTGTGNCTGGACGGCCTCCTCACTGCCCGCGCACTTGCGGTTACGGATCAGATTGTCGCCCATCGCCAGCACCGACTGAATGCGATCCTTATTGGCCGCCAATTCCGCCTCAAATGCTATTCACACACATAAATACATTGATTATAATGAATGTCACAAAACTTGTAAAACTTGTCAAATATTCGCATTAATTGTAAATACATTGTTCACTGACATTAACAAAACAAATAAACAAAATCTAATTGCAATTAATTTAATTAACATTACATTAACTACAAAATCAATTAACAATTAGCTAATCATATAACCTATTAGTAGCTAAATCTATGGGCGCCTAACAAACGGCTAATAACTAGACAATCATAACCCACACAATGGACTCCATTGAATGGAGTGACACATACCCTGATGCTTCTGGTGCTTGGACTGAATGTTCGCGGGATCCTTATAGCTCTCATCCATCGCCATCTGGAGCTTCTCGGCGATCCAGTTCTCCACTTCGTCCGCATCCCTCGAGAACTGCTGCAAAGTCTGCGATTCGCCTAATTTGGACCTCTTCTCGATGAGCGCGTCCTTCAAATGGCGCCACCGGTTCAGCACCTGCTCCTTCTTGTCGTCGATAGCCGGCGCCGCATAGTGCTCGCCGTCAATCAGCTGCTGAGCCAAACCCGTTAGGGCTCCGATCTTCTCCTCCTGAGCGCTGATCGCTTTATCGAAGTCCTCGTGCTTTTTGATGAGCGACTCCACGTTATCGCCGCCCATGTCGTCGCTGGACAGGAAGGCCTCGCGACTGGCCATCCAGTTCTCCGCCTGTTCGCAGTCGCGGTAGAAGAGCTGCAGTTCGAGGCATTGGTCGAGTTTCGAGCGCCGGCCGATCCACGCCCTCTCCAGCTCTTCGCGCGCTCTTTGCATTTGATTCAACTTTTCCTGCACTTCGGGCGACGCGTAGTGTCCCGACTGAAGCAAGTGTTGGCCGAATACCTCGAACTGTTGGAAAGTGCCGGTGCGGGCGTCGATCTCCGTCCGGTGCTCCTACACACGGGGGGCACAGGTAGACAAACGTTGAGATTATTATAACAATCATTTCAATTACGGGTTAAACGAAACAAAACAAAAATCTATTCAATACTGAAATGAACGTCAACTCCATTTCCTAAATACCTGATGCCTTTCCAGCAGCGCCTCGGCGCCGGTCACGTCAGTGGCCATCTCGTCGCTGGACACCAGAGTCATCATCGAGTTGATCCAAGACATGAGATCGCGATAATCGGTCAAAAATGTCTGCAAATCGTACGAATCCAAGAGCTTCTCCTTCCGGGCGTTCGCCTTAGCCGTCAGTTGGCTCCAGTCCTCATTGATCTCGCGTTGCTTTTCGTACGTCTGTTCGGCGGACTCCGGGTGCGATTGCATGAGCCGACGGGCCGTCTCATCCAACTGCTTGATCTTATCTCCGAGTGCCGCCAAATCCCGTTCCAGTCCCTCGTGTTTGCGCTGTAGGGTCTGCACCGACCGCAGGTCGTGGCCGTAGTCGTCGTTACTCAACGCCTCGTCCTTCTCCTGAATCCAGTCCTTCGTCTCGTCGACGTCTCTGTGAAAGCGCTGCACCTCGTGGGCCGACCCCAACTGCGTGGCCCTCTCCTGCGTCACCTCCTGAAGGTGTGTCCACTTCTGGTTCAGCTCATCCACCTGTTGCGTGATCTTAACCGCAGCCTCCGTCTGGCCCAATGAGGACAGTTGGGTCGCAATCTCGTTCATCTCAGCCAAGCGGACCTCATTGGCCCGCAGGTCGCCCATGAAGTCGTCGAACTTCTTCTGGAGGACCTCCACCTGTTCCAAGTCGTCGCCCACTTCGTGCACCTGAGCTACCTGTTCCTTGTCTTTGATCCATTGCGCCAACTCTGCCGCCTCTCTCACCAATTGGTACGCTTTGCACGACTCCTCCAATTTGGCCTTACGTTCCCTTCGATAGGCAATCCATTCGTTAAATTACAATCAATTGTGTGTTTCATTCAACAGTCAATTAAACACTAAACTAAACGCTGCCATACCTTCCGAGCGCCAGTAGGTTGTCGTACTGGGCCTCGATCTGTCCCTGTCGGGCGCCTATACTGTTCTGATCGGCCAAATGCTGTTGACTGGCGCTGAGCACCGCCTCGATCTTCTTGACATAGGCCGCCGGTACGAACCCCTGGCGGTCATTCACCTCCACTTTCCACCAGTCCTTGTTATTGCTGTTCAAAAGGGTCAATACGTCGCCCTTTTTCATAGACACCTCTCGGGGCGACTTCTCGGTGTAGTCATACAGAGCCATAACGCACTCTTTGCCCGCCTGGTCGCCGGCGGCCGGCTGTTCCTGTTGGCGACAGTTCCTCGACTGCGCCCTCAGCGCCTGTATTGTATTGCTGAAGGCGTCCAAGTCGGCCATCAGCGCCTCGTGTTTCTTAAGCAACGCCTCCGTCGAGTCCTCGTCTTTGCCGAAGTCATACGAACCCACAATCGGCTCCTTTTCCTATTTGGACGGCATAGCCATTAGTATACACCACATATAAACTCCAGTTCCCATTCGCAGAGGCGAACACTCACTTTCATCCAGGACTCGGCCTCATTGGCGTCGGCGAAGTACTGGTGCGCCTGCAGGGAGTCCTCCAAATCCTGTTTGCGTTGATTCGCCTTATCCTTCAGCGAATGCCACCTATCGTTCAGTCCGTACACACGGGTCTGGATCTCGTCGACGGCGAAGTGTCCCTCGCGTATCATATCCTCGGCGGCGTCGCACACACTGCGTATGCGGTGCTCGTGGTTATGGATCTCCGCCAACACCGCCTGGTGTTTCTTAATCAGGTTCTGGACGCCAATTAGATCGCGTCCCCTATTGGTGGAGGCGGCGATCGGCTCCTTCTCGCGGATCCAACTCTCCTCGTCCTCGATGTCGCGGAACAACTGCTGCACCCGTAGGGCGTCGTTCAGGCGATCCCTGCGCGCCTTAATCGGCTGCTGCAGCGTCTTATAGCGCTCGATGAGCGCCGACTGTTTCGCTTTGATGGCGTCGGCGTCGAAATGGCCGCCCTCTACGAACTGGTTCGCCTGAATCACCACACCGTCCACTCTGTCCTGATGTGACAGTACGTCCGCCTCGAGGAGCGCCTGCTTTTTGAGCAGATTCTGCACAGACGTCAAGTCGCGGCCGTAATCCTCGGACCCGAGTTGACCCTCGATCTCCGTCAGCCAAAGCTCGATGTCCTCAACACCGCGATTGAACTGTTGCTGCGCCGCCGCCTCCGCCAACTTGGCGCCCTTACCGTCGGCCGCCTCCACCAACGACCTCCAGAGCTCCGATATCTGCGTAATCCTCTCCTCGATCTTCGGCGCCGCGTAATGGCGGCCATCGATCAGCTCTTTACCGACAGTCGTCACCTCATCGATGCGCGACTTATTGGCGTTCAGCTCCTGCTGGAAGTTCTCGTGCTTCTGGAGCTTTCCGTTCAGATTCGTCGGATCCAAATACGACTCATCGCTGGCCGTCTTCAGCTTCTCCGTGATCCAGCCCTTCGTCTCGTCGCCGTCCCTCTCGAACTGCTGCAACCGGTAGGAGTCCTCGAGCATCGCCCGCCGCGTGGCTGACCTCTCCAAAAGGGCGTTCCGGCGCTCGAGCAGCGCCTGTCGCCTCTGCGCCACGTCGTCGGTGGCGTAGTGCTGGCCTTCGATGAGTTTGGTGGCGAACTCGTCCAACGCCTTGATCTTCTCCTCCTGAGCCGCCAACGACTTCTCGAAGTCCTCGTGCTTTTTGATGAGCGCCTCCACCGAGTCGAGTGAGTCACCCAAGTCCTCGTTGGCCAGGAAGGCCTCCTGTTTGGCCATCCAGGTGTCCGCCTGTTCGGTGTCCCTGTAGAACAGCTGCAAATCCATGCACTGCTCGTATAGTATGCGCCGGTCTTCCCAGAGCGCGGTCAGCGACTGCTTCTCGTTAGACAATTGGATCAGCTTTTCGTTCACTTCGTCTCGAGAGATATTCTGCTCCAGGAGTCGATGGCCGGCCTCACCGGTCACGCGGAAGCTGTCGGCCCGGGCGTCGATCTCACCCCAGTGTTCCTGATGCGAGTGGACAGGGATTAGAGCGAATGGTTTGGCGTGAAAACGAGTGCTAAGTGTCAATACCTGATGCCTTTCCAGGAGCGCCTCAGCGCCGGCCACGTCTTTCGCCAACTCGTCGGCCGAGATAATGGCTTTCATGTCGTGGACCCACGATATCAGGTCCCGAAAGTCGGCCAAAAACTGGTGCAACAGATACGACTCGTCCAGACGGCGGCGTCTCTCCAGCGCCTTCGACTTCAGCTGTTCCCATGTGGTGACAATCTCCGAGTGCTTGGCGCGGGTCTGGTCGGCCAGATCCTCGTGTATGCCGCACAGGCGGCCCGCCTCCTGACCCAAAGTGTCCACTTTGTCCGAAAGGGCCGCCAAATCGCGTTCAATGCCCTCATGTTTCTGTCAATCAATCACAGCATTTGCCGGGCGTTTAGTATACAATCAATTGGTGGCCGACTATCACAGCCACAGATCTAATGGACACTCACTCGCTGTAGGGTCTGAACGGACACCAAATCCCTGCCGTAATCGTCGGACGAGAGGACGGCGTCCTTTTCGGTGATCCACGCGATCGTCTCATCAGCGTCTCTGTTAAACCTCTGGATCTCGTGGGCGCCGAACAGCTTCTCCTGCCTCGCGAGCGTCAGTTGTCTCAACCGTTGCCACCGTTCGTTCAGCTCGTCCTTACGGCGCACCACGAGCTCGAGCTCCGGGTGGCGGTCACCAATCAGCTGATCCGCCTGTTCGTTGACGTCGGCTATGCGAGACTCCTGTGAGGCCATGTCCTTCTGGAACTCGTCGAATTTGCGCTGCAGGAGCTCCACGTGCTCGAGGTCTTTGCCGATCTCGTCGGTGGCCACGAACGTCTCCTTGTCGTTGATCCAGAACATCACTTCGTCGCACTGGCGCAGGAACTGCACCAACACGAGCGCCTGCTGTAGCTTCAGGCCCTTGTCGGCCAACCGGGACAGTAGGAGCTCCCATAGTCGGTGCAACTCATCCAACCGGTGCTGTGTATTAGATTAGGGATAAACATGCAATCAATTAGTCATTTTGTAACTTATTTACTAATTAAATATATTATGGCTATTGATTGTAATCGGGGTCACAAATCACTAAACGAATTCATTACTTAAACACCAATTAATGTCCTTTTATTATACATACAATCAATGAGTGATCACTGAACGCCTAAACAGCCCCATAATTAGCACACATTTACTAATCATAAGACATGTGGTGTCGGGATGTCGGGGTGGGAGGGGGTCGGGGCCCACAACTGTACGAAAGCACACAAACCTTGATGACATCGGTGGCGAAGTGTTGCTGATCGACCATCTCGTAGCCCTGCTTATCGAGCTGTACGATGGCGTTGGAGTGGGCGGCCACCTCGGCCTCAAAGGCCTGATGCTTCTGGATCTTCGCCTGAAGATTCGTGGGGTCTCTATAGCTCTCATCGGAGGCCGTCTGCAGCTTCTCGTTGATCCACGACTCGAGTTCGTCGGCGTCCCGTTTGAAGTACTGGAACCGACGCGAGTCCTCCAACTTAGACCTCTTGTCTTTAGCGTCGGACCTGAACTGCGCGTACCGGCCGAGCACTGTCTCCCGGCGCTCCTGTATGTCGTCTACTGTTTCCAGTATTTTGATGTCTTTGGGCGCCTGTATGTCCATTGTGTCGGTGTGTGTAGAGCCGTACGGCTGTCCACTACTGTATGGGTGTGTGGTTTGGATACAGATTATTATTATTGTAATATAATTAGTGAGTAATTAATTGTCGTTTAAATTAATGATTAGTTTTTGAAGTTATAGTTTAAAGGCTAGTGTATGAGTGGCACAGGTATGCGATAGGGATGTCTGTCCACTACTGCCCTATATATCACTGGTATGTGTGGTTTAAATACAAAATATAATTAACTAATTAATTGAATAACAATTAGTGATAATTAATTGCAAACAAAATTAATGATTAATATTTAAAAACATGATTAAAAGTCTATACGAGTGGCACAGGTATGCAATGGACAGGCATTGAGGGCGTTGTCTATAGCGGATAGACATGTATGGGATAAATGGCTTTGAAAAACACCATTTAGTCTGAATTACAATTAAAATGCAAATAAATGACAACAAATAAAACTTACGTTTAGTTTAATTGCGATATTAATCGCGAAATAAATAGTTAATTATAAATAAAACTGATTTTTAAATAAAATTTTTATTTTTGTATTTATTTTTTGTGTAAACGTCTCGCCGATGACTTCATTCATGGGGTCTCGCCGTAAATAACGTGCACTTAATGTTGCGTTCATTAGAATTCAAACCAATGCAAAAGGGTAGCAATTGTTAGGTGTATTTACTGCACGGTTTTTATGGTAAGGATTTAATTACAGTGACCTTCATATGGATACACTGTTTAGCATTAATATTATTTTACAGTTATTTACTGTATTAGCGTAAAAATGTAATCAACACAATTGCACCTCGGTGTTTACGCAATTAATTTAACCGGATAATATTGTGCACTATGAACGTGGGCGTAGCTAGTATACTTGTATAAAATTATATGTTTACCAAGCAACTTTAAGCCGATATAATTATATGTTCATGTATATAGGATGTAGAATATTCCGGATATTTATCGTGAATTTCACTGTATATGAGATAATATTTTTTGACATAT
The DNA here is from genome assembly GCA_905397405.1 of Oppiella nova. Lineage (NCBI taxonomy): Eukaryota > Metazoa > Arthropoda > Arachnida > Sarcoptiformes > Oppiidae > Oppiella > Oppiella nova. The sequence goes on from CAJPVJ010002864.1 coordinate 8,960, forward strand.
CTATGATAAATGTATTAACGAATACTAACGGCTATTATAAGTATAATAAATTCTTGAGATTAGAAATTCTGTACAAATATTAAGATAAAAATGTGCGAAAAGTATAGTAAAGACAGTTTCGACAGATTTGGTGACGATTTGTGTGAAGTCCTGTTGAGTTACCTATCATTTGAAGACCGATTCCGATGTGAATGTGTGTCCACTCAATGGCAACGATTGGTATTCACGACACAAACAGTGCTCACAATAGACGAGAATTTGAGTGTAATCTCAGTTACGGGCAATGAATTCACGTGTGATTTACACGCGTTTGAGTTAATTGTGAGAAAGTGTCGGAATATTCTGTACGTTATGGTTAGCATCGAGTGTAAGCCTATGAATGAGATATTGGCGTTAATTGTCAACCATTGCCACCATTTGAATGCTATTAATAACTACTATTTCAGCGATATATGTGTCGATACTATCGGCGAGTTTTTCGCGAAGTTTGCAAAACAGTTAAAAGTATTGTGTTTTTACGGCTCCAGAGATGTTGCGCTAAATAATTGTATTGAAAATCATTACAAACTTTGTGTTCACTTAAAGGAGATTACAGTTTACGGCAGAAACACAATATTCTCGCAATTATTTTGCGCTAAAAATTTAATTTTGTTTCCCAGACTTAAAAAGTTTTGTTTCGTGTATTCCGCCGAAAATACCGATACTTTTGACATATTTGTGGAAAACTATGCAAAAAGTTTGCAATCAATTGATGTGACTATCGATAGGAGTTGTGACGAGAAGTCAATCGCTGTACTAATGACTGGTTTGTCACGAATGCGTGAATTAATTGATTTGCAAATTAACTATAGATGTGATGAGCAGTCAAATGATTACGAAATGGCCACTCAATTGAGACAAATGGGACTAAATTGTCGTAAACTGAAGCGATTGACACTAATTGTGAAAATAAATTCCGTGACACTTATGACGAGAATCATAGAAAGTATTAATAAATTCTTTAAACACATAAAGCGATTGAAAATTGTGGGCAAAATTCCCGAAGAATTTCCATTCATTAGTGAATCGCTGAATGAATTGAAATGTTTGACACATTTGTGCGTGAAATCCATTTATTGGTCGGAATTCACGATTTCTGAGCAATTCTTTGCGAATATCGCCAAAAACCTACCGAACCTTCAATACCTGCGCCTAAGATATACTGTAATTACGGATAATGTGTTGAATTGTATGTGTTTTATGACCAGAATTCAAACCATTAGACTCTATGGGAGGGAAGATTGCATACAAACCGGTGTCAAGAATTTGATGGAGAAATGTCCCAAAATTATTGAGATATCAATCAATAGTGCCATTAATTCTTGAGATTAAAGTTTTTTACAAAATTTAAAATATAACATTTTATGAATAACTAAAATTACTGTTATTATACATTCAATTAATAATAGTAGTAAACTAATTTCAAACTATTCATATTTATCTTATCATTAATTATATGGACTTTAAGAATATAAAATAATATTTTGTTTAATTATGTTTAAATTTAAATAATTCATTTAGAAAATATTAGTTATAAGTTGACTTTAAACTAGTAAAAGTTATTTAATGAAATAAATAATCTACATTTAATAAAAATAATTAAATTAAAACATGATATTAGAGACTATAGCTTTAAGTATGCATTTGTATGTAAATTATGTTTAATTACAAAAAAAATGAATAACTTATATTAATAATTTCCTAAATAAATTATAATTAAATAAATCCTTTAATTCACTTCCACCCCCACCCCTACCCCCATCTCCACACACCACTATCCATACGGGAGGCCATTATAATGATCGCGAATCATAATAGTCTGTAACTTCGGGAACCGATCGGTCATACGATCACCGGTTTCTTGTGTCACACCATTAGCGCCGTACAGATATACGGACTGAAGGGCCGGCAGTTTGGACAGCGATATGAGCGCCGACACTGATATGTTCAACGGATTCACGCAAAGCCATAAGTGTCTCAGTTTTGGCACATTTCGCGATATGTTCTCAAAAAACTCATCACTTGTGAGACCACCGGCGCCGCCAAACCGGTGCTCAACCGAAAAGTGCGTCAAATGTCGGCATTTCTTTAGGTCTTCACTCCTTAACACAAACGGTGTCTCAAAGTGTCCGCTAATATACAGCCGATTGAGACCACGGAAGCCATCACTGACTGGTCTAATGATATCGTCGACTACACGGACACCCGTTTCCCCGCAAATCACCGAAAGGCTCTTCAGTTGACCACAACTTCGGCCCAACTCTGAGAGTCGACTCGTGAGCGCCCGGAGTCTGGCGTCGCCGACGTAGTACTCCATGAGCTCGCAGTTGATCTCCAGATCCCGTAATTCACGCATTTGTATCAAACCGGTCACCAGTAGGTCGACGTCCTTCGCGTCGCACCCGTCGTCCACTGTCACCGACAGCGACGTAAAAGTCTTGAGTGTCTTATAGTAGTCGACGAACGCCTGAAACAGCGCTATGTCTTCGGCACAGAAGCGGAGGCTAAAGGTCTTGAGCCGCGGATACCACACCTCGTAGTTGTCGTACTCCTTGAACAGTGGCCGCAACTGACTGTCCAGTGGGTCAGCCCTTCGGGTACTGACACTCACGTCGACAGCGTTGACACAATTGTGAAGAATATTCTCGAAAACCGGAATCAGTTGCGAGTCAGCGATGAGTACGCGAATCGATAGCAACTGTTTGGCAAACTTCGCGAAAAACGTGTCAATCCTACCGACGCTCACGTGTTTGTAGTACAGGAAGTGAACGGCGTTTACGCGATCACAGTGTTTGACGATTAGGTCAACCATGGCGTCAGTGATGGGATACTCAGGGTATTCATTGAACTCAATGTACGCGAGTTGTGGACACTTGCGGACTATGGCCTCAAACTGCGATAAACTGACACAATATCGCAGGAAATACTTGTCTATAATAAGGTTGGTTTGTGTCGCGAAAATCACGCGTCGGAACTGTTTGGACACACTTTCCAAGACATACCGGTCCTCGACGGCCAGGTATGACAGCAGGTGTTCGCACAAGTCGTCGCCGAAGCGGTCCAACGAGTCTTTCGGATAG
>CAJPVJ010002865.1:0-12077 GCA_905397405.1 Oppiella nova
TATGGACATGTGATATATCGATTTAATAGGGAATTTTACACTGAATACAATGGTATAACTAGAAATAATAAAATTTTTGAAAAACTCAAGATTTAACAGAAATATAGTGATTTTTCACATTTTATACGCTAAATTTGTATTAATAAAGTTATTACTTATGTTTATAAGATTTTTAGTTATACCATTGTATTCAATGTAAAATTCCCTACTAAATCGATATATCACATGTCCAGATCTATAATAAAACTTTTTCCGATAAAAGTGGTCACTGCAACCGATCCCGAGGTCACTGGAAAATATAATTTGGATATTTGGACTCCTCGTTGAAGGTTTTATAAGAGGCAATCATATTATCCCGATCGTCAGCTTAGGCTGATTTCGAGTGGCTGGTAATGTTCTATATTATATTCAACTGAGCGTGTTACTAATTACGACTTCATATTTTACTTGTATCGGTTGTATCTTATTAGAAAACCACGTTTTGTAATGGTCGCTAGGGCTAATTTATGTAACGCTGGATGTTTGACTTATTGTTATTGTTTTAGGAGTAGGAAAAAACAAGATTTAATTCAGCCTAAGCTGGAAACCGGGATATTATGCTTTATTCATATAGAACTTTTGACGAGGAGTCCGAATATCTTATCAATATTGTCCTGTGACCTCGAGTTCGGTCGCAGTGACCAATTTATCGGGAATTATAAATATGGTCATGTAATATATCAATTCAATAGAGGTTTTAATGGAGAATAATATGGTATATGTAAAACTCTTAAACTTGACTAATCATGCAAATAATGCCGAATTAGTGACGAAAATGTGAAAAATCACAATATTTCTTTTAAATCTTGGGTTTTCTAATTTTTACTTATACCATCTTATACTCCATTAAAACCTCTATTGAATTAATATATCACATGCCCATATTTATAACGGAACCAATTCCCGATAAAAGTGGTCACTGCGACCGAACCCGATGTCACAGGACAATATTGATAAGATATTCGGCCTCCTCGTCAAAAGTTCTATATGACTAAAGCATAATATCCCGGTTGCCAGCTTAGGCTGAATCCCATATAAAAACAAAACTTGGTGGATTGAGTCACTACAATATTTTAAAAACAATTTAACGTACAATATACGCGTGATTATAGTGTACATATTGAATAGCCGGGGTGAAATCCGTAAAAGTAACGGTGGGTTTTAAAGGGATATATAATGTTTTGGAAATATAATGTTTAAAACTTTAATAAAATTCTTTAACATTTGTAAATATTTTTAAAAACAAATCTCTTTTATTAATTAATAATTATGTGATTAAATAGAAATTATTATAAAATAACAAAAACATTATTATAAATGTAATTATAGAAGTTTAAAAATTAAATATGAAGTACAATTAAAAATTTATTACAAAAAATCGATGTACGTATTAATGGACAGCCCCTGTGTTATACACCGCACGGCCGATCCCGAGGTCACTGGACAATATAATTTGGATATTCGGACTTCTCGTTGAAAGTTTTATAAGACGCAATCATAATAGCCCGGTTCCCAGCGTATGCTTATTTCGACAGTGGGCGGCAGTTCTATAGAGGAGAGGCAAACAGTTCGTCACTACAATATTATTCATTAATATTCATATGAGTCACTCATTTGTAAGGTATTAATACCTGGCTATTTATTCATTCCTGATTAACATGAGGTCATTTTATTTATTAACCAATAAAATTGCTTAATACTCATGAGATTTTGTTAAAAGTCCTCTAATAGGTCTGTGTCAGCGACACAGCCAATCAATGATCTAGATATTGAAATAGTTTCAAAAACTATATTCTGTTTAGTTATATTTTGTATTTAAAAAAATTAACTAACTACTTTTGTTGTTTAGCCCTGGTAATTCTTTCAAAACCTTTAAATTTCTTGAATACCCATACTTAAAATGGTTAGTAACCAAGAGTATATTTTGTTATATCGAAATGTTATACTAAGTATCAATTTTTATGCTCATAGTATTGGTGAACTGTAACATTAGTTAGCAATTTTCGCACACAATGGCATTCGTAGATCTAAACTATTATCAAAATTTTTAATTAAATACAATTGAATTTTTATAAATAATATTAGTAACTACATTAATACTGTATGTTAATTTTAATTTTTTTTATTAATTAGAGATTAAAGTATACTGTATATATATATATATGATTGGTTATTACTAGAACAAATAATATTTTATATCATAAGACCTTTATAAGATTTTATTTAAATTGAAAGTTACTATTATTTTAACAAATTAATACAGTTAATAATAACGATTATTATTTTAAACATATTTAAATAAACTTTATTTTTCCAAAAATGCTTTATTAAATAACATCTTTTCTGATATAACGTTATCAACATTAAATTCATTTGATCCTGATACAGTTATAAATCAATCTTTATCACCTTGCGAAACCAAATGACATTCATTTAGAAAATAGTCCTTGCCAATATCAATAGTTGTCTTTGCTTGATCAGTTACGTTAACCGAAAAACCGCATAAATAATATTGCTCATCAACTTCGAACTTGTTTAACTGCAAAGAACCTGGCACAATATAACTTATTGTATTAATTAAATTTGATATACGTGAATTAATATAATCGCGAATTCTCCACTCTGTATAATTTCCAGTATAATGCTCTTGTAATTTTGCATTTAATTGATCAAGCTCCTGTATATCTCTATAGATTCCAGTTAAATCAGCCATGTCACGATTATAGTTTTCAAAATCAACGGAATTTAATGGTTGTTTTATCGATGATACAGGGTGAAACATTAATTTATTTCTGATTAATAATTCAAAATTTAGAATCAAATGACTTTTAATACAATCATTGCTAGTTTTGTCGTAAATGTAACCAGGATTACAAACGCAAAATTCGTCAAATTGTTGCTTTGTCAAATCAACATTGTCCATACACAAGGCATTAATCGCCATGCACTTTTCCCTGCGATTTTGTAACAAGCAGTTATCGGTGCAAATACCTAGATCATCCATGCTTGTCCCTTCTGGACACGCACACCTGTAGTTATATGGACTAGTTTTCTCGATATAACAGTATTTATTTCTAATATCGCATTCTTTTCGGCCAAAACCTGCCTTACCACATATTCCTTGTAATTAACATTGCTTAGTTTGGTTATTAAAAATATACGAAGTATCACATTGACAGTATTGGTGACCATCTTTTTGAATGTCACTTATCTTACCACTTAAACAATATTGCCCACAATCTAAAATAGTGTAATTTAAGTATGTTAGTTTATTTTATTCAACATGATAGAAATGTATATTAGTATGTTAGATAAAATTATAATATTTCTTATTTACCTGTGGGGACACATTGATTACGGGTGGTGTATAGCCATCTAGGCATGTACATTTTAGGCTCGAATCACAATAGCCATTAATCAGAGAACATTGGCAGGGTACATCCGTTTTTAGTTCACAATTAGTACCGTTAAACATGTTATAGTCTTCGTGACATGCGCATTTATAGCCAACGTAACTTGTTTGATCGACAACACAAATTTGTTGGCAAGGATTTAAACTTGGCGATTTACAAACCAATGGCACACACCTTACATTACTCGGATTATCAGGATCTATAAGTAAGTAAAATATAATTATTTCAAAATAATTATTTCATTAATGTAATATTAAACTAATATGAATCATATTAGCAAGCTTGCATACAATAGTTATTTAATAGCTAAAATGTGTGTATAGACTTAGTATTAATACTAATAACAAGTTAATACTAAACAATTAAGTGCTTGATCCATATACGGTATCCAGACAATATAATTATTATTGTCGATTTAAGATAACAAACACATTTTATACTGTAATCTATATTTTAATATACAATTTTATACTTGCCATTATTTCTATGAAAACCAACTGGACACGTGCACGTGTATTTTCTTGGATCAAGTGAATTGGTAAAACAATATGATACTGGGTCTGTGCATGGAATATATAAGCCAGCTTCTTTTCGATATGCAGGGTCACAGGCATCAATTTTGACAATAGGTGACTTTTCATCCCGCTGATAATATCCATCAGCCGCCACACACCTTGGTTTCCCACCAACATCTAGTGCGCATTGTTGATTCGTAGCACATTCATATGTCAAGCACTTTGGTGATTGAAAGCAACTAGATCATTAATTTTAAAATCATTAATTTTATAAAATTTATATAATATTTATTAAATATAATTTCGACATATGGTTTGCTGCTAATATAACTCTTAACCGTTTAAACTTGTTAAATTGTAAATTTAGTACATAACCCTTTTTCAACTTTGATATAATAAATAGTATACTAAATTAAACACCCCATTACTACTGATTTATTCGTGACAGTATGTTCCCAATAGAAATCCTCGGACTTGCATTTGCACTTAAATGAATCACCTAGCTTATCAATCATACATTCACCAGTACTTTGTGGATCCGCCTTACAATTTCGGTCCCTGTTTTTGGTTGAGTCTAAAATATTTTGTGATATATTTTATATTAAATGTAAGCATTAATTTATTATTAAATTATTAATTAATTTATAATATAATGGTATTGAATTTTAAAATACAAATTATTTCTAAAATTATAAATTAAATAATATCAAAATATATTTACACCATATGGTAGATTGCAATAGTTTTTGTGCTCGCATTTAGGTCCCCAATAATCACCAGGTTTATTTGTATTACAATTACCGCAAACATATTCTAACGCTTCTTTTGTTTTATCCAGTACATCTCTCGAGCATATTTCCTTACTAACTTTGGTATTACAATCAATTAGTTTATGTGCATCATCCACACACGGGTCATTTAGATCTAAGTTTTCAATGGTGAACAATGTATTTGTATCATCTTTGTTCCTGGTGTATGTCACTTTTAAACCTAATTTAAAGGTCCCGCCAATTTTACCAATTGTGATTTTATTAGTTGGAGTCTGTGTTGCCTATAAGTGAAAATATATATAATATATATCAATAACAATGATTAAAATCTTTTAATATATTATTAAATATTAACATAAAATATTAAGTAATCAAACTAATTTAACATTCTATAACTTTAATAATTTTTATTAATAATTATAAATTCACATACTTTATCGTTTATTAAGTTGTCACCAATAACTGCAGTTGAGCCGGGTGTTTCGGTCAGTTTATCATCAAATATGACAAACTCAATCGCATAACCAGCGAATTCTTTGGAAATGTCAAATCTCAAATTGACGGTTTCGGTTGTTTTTGCAATCCATTTACTTATTAAATAGGATGTAATTTTTGTACCAGTATGTTTTGCTACAATTAAAAAATTTTGATTAAAAATTCAACACTAATTTAACACACATTTTATTATACAAAATTAAACTTACGGTTAAACTCGAATTTAGTTTTATCAATATAATTCCAAAATGCTTTACTTGGTTCCGGGAAATTTGGAATTTTTGTCGGGAATAACACATCAAATCTATTTGCAGAATCTATCCAGGGTATTAATCTATTATCCAACGTAGACAACGGCAGGTGAGTAATATCTTTGTCGGGAATATTAACACCCAATCGTTGATCCACAGATAATGTCGCGGTAAATGTAATTGTGACATTTTGTGTAATTGTCGGTGTCAACTCGGATAGGCAAAGAATTTGCTCGCTCAAATCCACATCAGCAAATTGCCTTGTATATTTTAAACCACCCGGATTAGTGCCGTAAACAACGGTAAGTGTACTACGCTCATTGGCGTAATACTTTAACTTGTAACAATAATCTTTTGTAATATCGGTAACTTTAAATGATTGAACTAAAGTTTGATTAGTTTTATCTGAAACGTATAGAGGGAATACATCTTGGTCATGCAATAATTGGGGGATATTTTTATTTGACCACCCCACTTTATCCACTTCGAAAAATTCGCACGTAATTTTGGAAGCACATGTTTTGGTTACTTTCATATAATTGTTAATTTGAACGCATCTATAAATGTAAATTATGTGCGTAATGTGTGTAAATGTTATAAGTATTAGTAATATAATTAAAATTAGGGCAAAAAATAAATTTCAATATAATATGTAAAATGGAAATTTGTAGTAGCCTTTTATAAAAATCAACAATAATATCAAAAAGCATTGATTCATTAGTAACTCATTAATTATTATATTATAATGTGTGAATAGTATAACATCAATATTCATAAACTGTAAATTATTGTAAAATAAATTTCCATTTCTCATATATAGTAATAATATTTAATATAAATTAAATAATCAATTAAAATCAATTTCTGGTAATTTTTCACATTAAAGCAGTTATAAAATTTTTGTATCATTTGTATTAAAACTTATAATTATTTAAACCTAATTCCATAATTTTAAGTTTAATGTTTTAAAATTTGTATAAAAATGAAATACGAAATTAAATATGAACTCAAATATAGACTATTGTATGTAAGCCTTCGAACAAAATTTAATAAACATATTCACTATATAAAATTAAGTGTATAATTATTTAAAAATTTAAAATTCATACGTTTTACTTTTAACATCATACGTGAATTCATTTTTAGGGCATTGGCATTCATAATCACTTCCATCTAACTGTTTACAGTAGCCATCAAATTGTGGTAGTCTAGGCAGTGCGTCGCATAAATCTCTTGCCTATGTTGATTTAAATTTTAAAATTTTCTAGATAAATTTAAAAAATCTACTTACACTTGAGTCTGCGCAACGTGTAAGCTCGCAATCATTACCAAAATATGTACTAAAATCATTGCAATTGCATTTATAATCAACAGGGCTAGTTGGCAATTGTGTTTTAATGCCTGAACATTTACCTCTAGCGTTACATGGTCTATTATCGCTATTTTTATCATCGCACGGATTTCCAATAGAAATGTCGTTAATTTTAACATTAAATGTTTTTGCATCATCTTTGTCAGTGCCCTTGAATGTGAATTTTGATACCAATTTAAAATATTTTGAATCTTTTGGATCAACTTTGGGAATATCGATGACTTGTCGGCCGGAATCGCTACGAATTTGTTGTGGATTTACCGGGAATTCCTCTCCGGGTTTGTCCAATAAGATAGCTTTCCCAATGACTAAAAAGGTTTTATCAGCCGGATCAGTTTCGAGGGATATACTCTTAGGCAATGTATAAATTTCCGGTACGTTTTCGATCCAATCGCTAATAAAATATGATTCAATTTGCGCGTTTTTCTTGACGGAAACTGCAAAAATTAAAACGATAATTAAAATATTAATTTGAAATAAAATATATGATATATATATTTTTACAAAACATTACCTGAAATACTGTATGATTTTTCACCAGGGCTCAGTGTCCATTTAAGAGCCGTATATGGGAATGAAGTCCATTGTTGGTACTTGTTGAACCCCGGAATCAATTTGACATAATTATCTGATTTAATGTCTATTATATTAACATTTTTGACAATAGGGGTAAATAAGACACCATATAGTGTATCATATTTAGTATCCAAATCGTTGGCAACAATCGATATTTTAAATTGTTTATCACTCGGTGTCATAATAAAATCTCGCAAGCAAAAACCAATTTGAGCTTGATCAGGGGACAATTCTTGTGCAGATAATTTTCTCGGTGCACCCGTGCCCTCTACATAATTAACTTGGAGAGTAACTCTTTTAGTTGGATCTTTAATTGCATAGTCTATGGTGGGGCACAAGTCCACTTTTGTAGTACTCATTCCAGTGAACTCGTAGTCTAAGTGGGGAACATCGTTTCCTGTCAGTAAATTATGCAATTAGGATGGGTATTAAAACAAACTATATGTCCCTATCGACAAATTAAATTGATCAAAATCGGCAAATATCATGAGCTAGTCCCGTAAATCCAGTTATAAACATATTGACATAGTGATTTTACACATACAAATAACATTATTTCTATGGACCGAACTTCATGAACACTCTAACGGCAATGGATCGTCAAATTACAAACAAAGTGTCGTTAGGTTTACCGAAAATATTTGCGTATAAATTCATATTTTAAAGTACTAAATATAATGTTATAGNTAGAAATAATGTTATTTTTATGTGTAAAATCACTATGTCAGTATGTTTATAACTGGATTTACGGGACTAGCTCGTGATATTTGCCGATTTTGATCAATTTAATTTGTCGATATGGACATATAGTTTGTTTTAATACCCATTCTAATTGCATAATTTACTGACAGGACACGATGTTCCCAACTAAATTATTTCCTACTTTTGTCGGGTGATATTTATCAGGGCTACCATCAGCTTCCCAATTGGTTGTCGTAGGAGGGGCTAGTGCTACACATTCCTTGTTGCCACTAAAATTTGATTTAAAAAATAAATTTGCTTCTTTTATACAGTCAAAAGTTACCTATCCCAATTGAATTTCTTATCGGTATTATGCACATCGGAGCATGCACATCTGTAAACACGATTTTTGAATCCATCACTGTTGACACTAAATGTGGAACCAACATCATCACACTGGAGAGGTGGTGTCATTTTATTGCAAATGTATGTTGCTGATTTCTAAGTAAAAAATTTAAACTTTATTTTATACGGATAATAGTTATAATTATTTAAAACATTTCAAAATACCTTTTGCGGTGAGGCATCAGTGGATTTACAGAAATTAACCATGTCACATTTGGAACCACTATAACCTGGTTTACATAAGCATTTATTTGGCGGTGTTTTTCGCGGGTCGGCCTCCCCTTGAATGCACGCACTCTCAGGGTATACACCATTTGAATTGCAATTATCTTTGTACATTTGCAATTGACACGGGTCACCGAAATTGTTCACTTTAAATTCCAATTCGAAATTGTTATCAATTTTGTAAACTTCGCTTTCGGGTTTAAAATATATGAATTCAAAATATAATTTCATATATTTGGTATCACTCATTTCATCGATTTTAAATGAATACATCCAGGTATTAGCTTGGCCTGGCTCAGATTGGGCTTTATCAACGTTTACTATATCTAGGTCAAAACATTGTCCCAGGTCGTTGCATATTTTCCCAATTATTTTAAATGCGTTAAAATATTTTTCATCACGAACTGTCAAGCTATATGTCCCGATATTTTCCGTGAAACTTTTATCATATAATATCCATTGTCCCATTAAAATGGCTGAGCCTGGTAAATCGGTTTCAGGTTTAACTAAAAATAGAAAATATGATTCATTTATAAAATAATTTAATTTAAGAAAACTATTAATAATTATAGAAAAATTTTAAATAATGGATTCGAAATTTATATAAAACTTTTGCATACATATAGTTTTGTAATGTTAAGAATAATTAAGATATTTTACATAATGATATACACTCATGAGCAATCAAAACTGGTGTCGGTTTTTGGCTTATATCTCTTGAACGCTGAATTGGATTTCAGATCTGACTTTAATTCAAAAGTCAATAAAGCATTCATATTCACACATGATACATTAATTATTCATACATAAATTAGATTCTCAAAGTTACCTGATAATTTAAATTTATTGTCAATTACAGTGAAACTATCGTATGGGTGTTGTACTGGCCACTCCTTTATAGTTAACAATGGAGATTGATATGTTTGTACCAGGCTACTAAATGATTCAACCCATCTATATTGTCTATTTGTAATTTTAGACATTCTAATAGAAATATCGGTAGCCATTCTACCACCTTGTATCAAATCGACATATATATTTAACTTTGTGCTAATTGTCAACAAATCGGTCAAACATATTTGGGTTACTTCCAATTTATTGTCTTTGAAATTAACTTTAGGTTTAAATGAGAAAATTTTATTTCTACTCCGATCAAATTGCTCCTTTTCGTACGAGTAATGTAGATTAATTTCAATTGGTTTTGTGGCATAATATTCAAATCTAAAACATGTTTGCTCAATCATCCGGACATCGTATACATTGGTTATGAATGTAGTTCCCGATTTCGTAAACTCTTTACCATCTTGATTATAACAATTTTGATTTATTGCGGTAATATGACATTGCTTAATTACATCAGTTATAGGAACATCGTTACTTTTGTACGCTACTTTATCTTGATTTGTAAAATTAAGATTGTTCATGTAAAATACTTGATGTTCGCCAGGTATTCCAGGTAAATCGAACTCGACTATTTTAGATAAAAATTAAATTATACCAAGTTTAATCAATATAAATTTAGTACTTTTTAAATCTTTTAACGCAATCAAGGTAGTAGTTCCAAAGGCTATATCAAAATCAAAGTCTATTAATTGTTGCCGTGTTAATACGTACTGCCGGGGCATCCAGTAATTAATAAAATTTCTATCATAGTCATTTGTCAATAAATCAACAAACTTATATGTATCGTGATCTTTTTCGTATTTAATTTTCATGTCGGGTGTATGAACTTCCATATAAGCCCATATCTAAATTACATTGGAGGTATTTAAAAAAGGTATGAATATTGATAAAGGCATTGAGTGTATAGTATACATTAACAAAATTTTTGATCTCCAGCAATTATTAACAACTGGCAGTTAATAATTAGCAGGTATTAATAACTGGGCTCTGTAGCCCATGAATTTTAATGTAATGTGATTGAGAAGTTAGTCATTTTTAATTGGAATATGGTGAAAAGCATAGTTATACTATTATTTTTTGAATATATCGGTAATCATTTAGATTAGCATTTAAATTTAGATTTAAATTAGCACTCAATTTAAAGTAACTAGATGTTCTTTACTATAAAAAGAGAAAATCTATGTATATTAATAATGTGCATGCATATTAATTATCTTACAAATTAATAACTACTGTGTAATCAAATGCATTGAAAAGCAGTTGTTATGAAACTAGTTGTAACCCAAAGTGACATTTTAAAATTCAATGATATATAGGATAAATAATTTATTAGTTTATAATTTAATTTAAACTTATTTACCTTGAAACTAAATACGAAGTGATTAATTGATGAATCAAGGTGTTCGTAAAAGCCTCTTTTAAATTGAATAAAATCTTGTTGATTCTTATAGTTCATATAAAAGAATTCCGATCGTTTCCCTAATAATTTGTCCTCGTTGTCCCAAAATGGCCATGTTACTCGATGATCTGATTTATCTTGATCAATTTTAACCCACCCATCAGCTACAACTAAAATTTTTAAAGTATTCGTTGTATTTAACGGTTACAATAATTTAATATAATAAATTAATAGGTTATTTAAATAGTATGTTTTATAAGTATTTAGCAGTATATTTAGAAACAATCTGTCTACATTTTAACAAATACAAATTAAATAATTTATTTCTACCAATACCATGACCTATTTATTATTGAGTTTATATTAAATTAATATAATAATTAAAATATCTGAAAGACACACAAAAATATATTTAACAAGAAATATTAATAAGTATTATTAGTTTGTTAATTGAAGCTTAAGATAAACCACTATGATATAAAATAATAAATCAAAGTGTATCAACTCTAATTTATTAAATATTAGAGATGAAAATTACATGTAATCTATTTTTCCCTCGACAACTTACGTAACTAACAGTATTTTTCGTATGTTATTATTTCATCACATATAAATATTTTAACATAATATTGTTTAACAGAAAATATAAAACAATTGATTTTACATTAAAACAATATAATAACTTAGTAATAGAATTAAATTAAACTAAATTCATTTATTATAGAAAAATAATTAAATTTATATAAATTGTATAGTAATATATATTAGAGTGAGTATCAGATGTTTTCCAATAGGCGTCGCTAATAATGGGTTGGAAAGTTACATTTAAGTTATTTTTCGGTTGTAAGTTACGTAACTTACAAGGTCTTACATATCCACTAAATATAATATAGCATTCAACTTTTAGCTATTGATATAAGAAGCTTAATTATCTACTTACTATGGGGTGTCACTCGCTGTACAACTCTTATTAATTAAAAACCTGCATGATTATATAGTTTAACCATGTTAAATTAAGAATATCGCGGTCCGG
>CAJPVJ010002866.1:0-12075 GCA_905397405.1 Oppiella nova
AGTGTATGTACGCTTGAGGGGAGGGGTCGTGATATGCGTACGATGTGCAACTAGGGGGGAGGGGGGTCAATTTTTGACCAAATTTTTGCGTACGTACTTTGTGGATGACCCCTTAGAAAATTAATAATATTGCAAAAAATCACTTCATATACAATTACGATAGTACCAATATTTGTGTATCAAGCTATTTGGTTTATAAACAAAATTAGCTTGCTTGGAAATAATTATTATGGATTTATCTATACTTATATTGATGCCATATATTGCGTTACCTTTTTAACGACTTTACTTTTGCGTCAGATATTTATCCAAATATTTTTATTATTAAAATATTGGCAAATGTTTGCCGATTTAAACGACTCGATGAGAGGTATTGGCAAACAATCGGTAAAAGCATTGCTTTTAAGACATTACAAGACATGCGATTCGCTGGCAAACGGCAATCAATACTTTAAGTACAATTTCGTGGCACTGGTAGCTGGTTTGGCACCGGTTAGCTGTTATGCATTGTACTTATATTTGATTTCAAACGCAAGATCATTTATTATTTATCTTGGTTGTACGTTTGTTACAATGTTTATTATATTAGTATTATTTATGGCAATAATTATAGCACTCATTGATATCGAGGCTAAAAAAGGTTTACATTTTATTCACGGATTAGCGTTCAAAACACCGAATAAAAGACAAACATTTCTGGTATTTTAAATAATTTACTTTTTAAACTCTCGACACTATTTACAATGATTATTTAAGCAAACTACTGTAATATATATTATTTACAGATTAAACTATACTTCAATCATGTATTGAAGTCAACGATTGGATTAGAAATATTAGGGAAACCAATAAATATTGAGAATATTCTTAACGTAAGTTTTGATTATTATAACCAATCAGTTCTTTAAATATTTCAAAATAATGTTATATTATTTCAAAATAAACAGATTATAACACTTACGATGACTTTCTTTTCAATACTCGTTAAATACAAGATATAAAATCAAATTAAAAAATAATTAAACTCATAAAAAATGGTATTGAGAAACATAATAATATAACAGTATTATTGTTATGAAATATTACGATATGTAAGGTATATTGAGATTTATTCAAATTGAAAATAAAATATAATAAAAAGCAATAAAATTATTGTTGCTGATCAAATGTATACTGTATTAAATTATATTAACAATAATAATTTATTGGTCATATTTTATTTTCAATTTAATAAATAATTAATATTTGTATTATTATAAAAAAGACAATAATTTGTGACTTAAATATTACAAATTAGTATTATTTATGATATATTAAAATGAAATATGAAAATAATTTTATTGAATAACAAATTCTTAGTTTTACTTAATGATGTTTATATTATATAAACTGTACTTGTATTGTATTCATAACAAAGGTTAATGTTTATAAAATAAATTTAACAGTAATTTAAAGAAATGAATAATGTTATTGCTTATTCATCCTATCAAATATTCATTATTATATTATATTCACATTAAAAGAAAAATTAAAAGGAATTAATAATACTATTACTAATTTAAACCTCAAGACTGATAAGATGTAAAAGTTATTATTTAATATCTATTTCATAAATAACAGTTTTGGAAATGTAAGTAATTTATGCCGTAATGTCAATAACCTAACAACAATTTATAATATTTATTTTGGGCTTTCATTGATCCCATAATCCAGCTCAATTGCTCAGACCTATGGTTGTCCTCGTGTGCAAAATATACAAAATAATAGATTTATTCTTCATATTTTTTGATTGCACACAACTTTATTAAACATCAATGAATTTATTAAGATTAAATAAAACATTAATTTCACCAGAAATGATAAAAAGCCCCAATAAATAAATAATAAATATTTGAATTATAAAAATGACAATAATTTGTGTCTTAAATATTATAAATTGATATTATTATTATTATTATTATTATTATTATTATTATTATTTATGATCTATTAATATAAAATTTGAAAATAATTTTACTGAAAAACAAAATAAAATTTATATTTTATTACATTTAATAGTGTTTATATTGCATAAACCTAAATATACTTACATTATATTTATAATAAAAGTTAATGATTATATTATAAATATAATTTTAATGAAATAAATAATGTCATTGTTTATTCATTGTATATAATATTTATTATTATGGCTTATAAATTATGAACACTAGAAAAATATTAAAAGTTATATTAACCAGTGTAATATGAAAAATATTTCATACTAGTTACTACTAGTTTATGCTATCTGTTGGAAATAATAAAATACATAAGTAATGAATATGGAGATTGAAATTCAACAAAATGTGGACATCATTTCAATGTTATCGCAATTTGATGTCATATCACGTGTATATCACATATCATTTGCGCGTGAATTACACCACAAGTACTCAAAATGCAATTACTTTCTATTGATTTACACCGCATTTACCACTGCCTACCATATCATGATTTTCCTGTTAATCTCGGATAATGAGACACTATTATTGGCTAAATATGGATCATTTGGGTATTATATAGATGGTGCAAATACCCAATTTATGCTAGATCTGAGTGCAATCTCGGTCAAATGTATGACCGCATGCTTTCTAACCGACTATCACTTCATAAGTAAGCAATGGATACATAAAGTCAATGATATATACGACGAGTTTAGAACCGATAAAATGGATATTTATTTATCAGGATTGTGTAGAAAATTAATAATATTGCTAAAAATCATTTCATATACATTAACGGTAGTGCCAATATTTATGTTTACTGCTATTTGGTTTATAAGCAAAATTAGTTTGTTAGGAAATAATTATTATGGATTTATCTATACTTTTATTGATGGCTTATATTTCATAACCTTAGCATATACCATAATTTTGCGTCAGATATTTATCCAGATATTTTTATCATTAAAATATTGGCAAATGTTTGCCGATTTAAACGACTCGATGAGAGGTATTGGCAAACAATCGGTGAAATCATTGCTTATAAGACATTACAAGACATGCCATTCGCTCGCAAACGCCAATCAGTACTTTAAGTACAATTTCGTGGCACTGGTAGCCGGTTGGGCACCGGTTAGCTGTTATGCATTGTATTTGTTATTAGATTTGAGTCATTATATTAACAATAATAATGAGGATAAAGATATTGTTATTAATTCTAAAGTATAATAAAGCGATTGTATTATAAATGTACATTAAATAGTATATACCGTAATATTGAATAATTTTATAAGAATCATTAAAAGTTTAAATTTAAAAAATTAATATCTTATTGTTTTCTTGTTTGTTTTAAATAATTTATAAAGTTTGCTGTAAATAAATATATACTGTAAATAGAATTTTTAAACTACAAATATTAATATAATATATTATAATAAATAAAGTATAAATATTAATAATTACAACAACAATAAACTACAATTTCTAAGTTTGATATTATAGTCTATAAGTGTGTGATATCTGAAGGGGATTATGGGCTCTCATATTGGGCGCTATTAGGACCTATATTTAATTGGAAATAACATTATAAAGTGAATCCGGTGATAATTATTAAATCATTGTCTCTAACCATAAGCTTTTAATTCTTCGTTTTTGATATAATATTAATATTAATAATAACTGTCATTCCTATGGGATTATAACTGTATGTACTAAACTGTTAGTTCATTATTGTACAATCCATTAGGCATCCAACAGTATAACCAGGGTATTTACAATGAACTAGCTTATATTTATTAATATTTTCAACGATCTACATCACGCATAGATTATTTTCTATTTTAAATTCTAATGTTTCTAAATATTTATACAGTACTACACTAAATAATTCATTTATATAAATAATAATTGGTAATTACAAATTCAGTTTATAATATCTAAATATACAGTATATACAGTATTGTTGATTATATTGGGTGTCATTTGCACTAACACACTTAAATTAAGTAGTTGGTTATTTTGGGTATTTATAATCGATTAGGTTTTCAGTAAGCACTTATTATTTTCAAATTAAATATAATATAAAGGAATTTATAGGAAAGTATTTTTTTAATCCATAATAATACTGGAAAACGGATATTATTAGGATTAAATTGCGTACAATGCGTATATTAAATTAATATAATACTGTATTATTAATAAATTTTATCAATATTTAACCATGTTGCTAATTCTAAGAGCACATGAGCTCTTAATGTTCAAATTGATCATTATTTATAAATTATAATTGGTTTACACCAAATATAAAGCAATATTTTTCACATTTTTATTATTTATAGCTAATTTATTTTTTAAGTAAGCACTTATAAAAATGAAACAGTAAAAATATTATATATGTAAATAATAAATACTGTATGATTTAATATTATTAAATGTAATAATTTTAAGAAATATAATATAAAATAATAATAATAAATGTGTAATTAAAAATTTTTTGATTTTGCAATTATTAACATGAAAATGTAAATTAATATAAAATTTTATAACTAAAATATATTTGGAAGACATACTTGTATAATTTAAAATAATTAACGCAATGACTTCACAGACAAAGAGTGGTATGTCTTACAGACTACGAAGAATATGGGACTTCTTAAGCCTCTTGACAGTCGAGCCGTATTTGTTTCTATTGATATTCATCCTCAGTCTCAAGAAGATACCATCGGATCAATTGGCTCAGGACAAGATATGTCTGCAATCCTATGGCTTAAACACCACTTATTGCCGACAACTATCATCCATGAATACTGAAGAGGATTATCTGCATAAGAAGACTCACATATTAGCGGATGTGACAAACTTCGGGATGTATGGCATCGCCATCGGGACGCCTCCCTCTATCATACTATCCCTGTTCATCGGCTCGTGGGTTGACAACTATGCCGGGGCTAAGAAAGTGATACTAATCGGGGGCGCAATGGCCTTCATGTTTGAATCGGTCATTAATGTACTCAACGATTATTTCTACGATTGGTGTGAGTATTGAGAAATTATTATTATTATATTCAATGCGCTTATGATTTAAATATTTTTATAGTCATTTCCAGTTGCGAAGTAGCTCTTAATTAGTTTTAAGCCAAGTACCTTTAAATTAAATTAACTACAAATTATGCTAATGCTAAATTATGCAAATTACACTACTTTGTTAAGCTAGTTAAAAACTATTTAGCATGTTTCTACAAATATAGTTACTACTGTATAGAATTTTTACTATAATTATGACCAAATATTATAGTATTTTTGTAATCAATAGCCGAATATCTAATTCTACTCAATACCATTCCCATAACAATGGCCGGGGGCACATTGGCTATAATAAGCGCACTTTGGGGATACATAGCCTCAACAACACCTTTTCATATGCGAGCTCTGCGTATGACAATCGCCGAGATTATCATATGTTACGGTCAGTTGTACTCAATGTAACTTTTTCAACAATATTCAAATACAGTATTATTATGAATAATTTATTGACATACAAATTAAATATAAACTTATATCATTTTAAATATGCTTTTAATTAATAGCATCACCATTGGGCTCCTACATAGCAGGTCAGGTGTTAAACACTAAACCAATGTTCAGTGGCGGACAGATATATAACTACTCGGGTGTGTTCATCATCTATGGGATAGCCTTTGCTGTGATGTTAGTCTGGACTATATATCGGGTGGACGAGGAAAGGGATATAAGGGAATGGGAGCTCAAGTTTAAATGCGAGACTGAGGCCGACGCTAAAGATGTGGACAAACGGAATGAGCGAAAACTGAGGAGATTTGAGGCCAACCGACACATTCATCCCATGAAACTGTTGTTTAACTTCAATAATGTTAAGGAAATGTTGAAAACGTGTTTAGAGAGAAGGGATAATAACGTGAGACTCCAGATATGGCTACTGTTCCTATCCATGGGTTGTTTCCTACTGTCATATATGGGTCCCATTATATTTCTGTACCAATTCGCTGAAAAGGTTTATGAATGGGATTCAAAGACATACAGCAATGTCGCCACTATTGGCAGTATATCCGTCGCTTTGGGCTCCATGATTGTGGGCCCTATACTTGTCAAGGTAAATTACATATTGTCTAATATTATTGTTCTTATAAACATCTAAATTCATGAACTTATCTTAAATATAAGAAATATAGAATATTATTTAGAATATATTGTTATAATACAACTTATTAATTAAAAAGAAATATATAATTAAACAAACCTCACCACATAATATCCAAGGTGCTAAAGTTTCGAGACACGACCATATCCCTGGTGGGTTTGGTATCATTTTTTGTGCAGAACATAATCCGTGGTCTGGTATTATCTCCGAGTGGTTTCTACTACTCGCTAATACCCGGCTGTGCGGGAGCCATGGGCTCCATAGGCATCCGCACCCACTACTCCAAAATAGTCAGACCCCACGAGTTGGGCAAAGTGTACAGTCTATTGTCGGCCATCGAGGCATTGGCCCCATTAATAGCCGCCTCCCTATTCGCCGCCGTATTTAACGCTACAATGGATTCAATGCCCGGTTTGGCGCTCATAATAGTGGCCCTCTTTTTGGTGATACCCATAGCTGTGGTCGTGTGGATCCATAACTTCACAGTATTACCCGATTTGAGTCATTATAATGACAATAATAATGACACTAAAGATAGTGTTAATGTTTGCAAACTTTAAATAACGTATGTTTTATTGTATATAATTGTATATTAACTGAGAGATACTGTTTGGACTAATTATAATTTAGCGCCAATTTTATTAACATATTTTTTATTTAACAATTATTTTTAATAATATGTTTAATATCAATAAATTCGTTGATGTTTAATAAAGTCGTGTGCAATCAAACAATATTATGAACAATAAATTAATTATTTGGTATTTTTTGCACACGAGGACAACCATAGGTCTGAGCAATTGAGCTGGATTATGGGATCAATGAAAGCCCAAAATAAATATTATAAATTGTTGATAAGTTATTGACATTACGGCATAAATAACATTTCCAAAACAGTTATTTATGAAATAGATATTAAATAATAACTTTTACATCAGTTTTGAGGTTTCAGTTATTGATACTACTATTAATTCCCTTTTTATTTTTCATTTAATGTTTATAATAATGAATATTGGATACTATGGAATAAATAAACAATAACATTATTCATTTCATTAAATTAAATTTATTTTATAAACATTAACTTTTATTATGAATTCAATATAAGCACAATTATACATTATGTTTATGCAATTATAAACATTATTAAGAAAAACTAAAAAGTATTTGAGTGGAATTATATTTTCATTACTCATATTTTTATTGTCATTTCTATTATAACAAAAATATTTAGTATTTATTTAAATTGAAAAAAGGACTTCAATTAATTATTAATGTTAACTTAAATTTATACATTTGATTACCAGCAATAACTTTATTACATTTTATGATAAAATTTTATTGTCAATTTAAATAAATATGAGTTAATAATATTTGTCTCATAATACATAATATGTTAACTTAATTAACTTAATGCATATTATGTTTCTAAATACTGTTTTTTATGAGTTTAATTATTTGTAATTTGATTTAATCGCTTGTATTTAACGAGTATTGAAAAGAAAGTCATCGTAAGTGTTATAATCTGTTTATTGAAAAATAATATAACATTATTTTTAAATATTTAAACAAATGATTGCATTTTTAAAACTTACGTTAAGAATATTCTCAATGTTTATGGGTTTCCCTAATATCTCTAAACCAATCGTTGACTTCAATACACGATTAAAGTATAGTTTAATCTGTAAATAATATATATTACAGTAGTTTGCTTAAATAATCATTGTAAATAGTGTTGAGCTTTTAAAAAGTAAATTATTTAAAATACCAGAAATGCTTGTCTTTTATTCGGTGTTTTGAACGTAAATCCATGAATAAAATGTAAACCTTTTTTAGCCTCGATATCAGTTAAAGCGATAATTATTGCCATAAATAATACTAGTATAATAAACATTGCCACAACCGTAGAACCTAGCTCAATGACAAATGATCTTGTGTTTGAAATCAATAACATATACAATGCATAACAGCTAACCGGTGCCCAACCGGCTACCAGTGCCACGAAATTGTACTTAAAGTACTGATTGGCGTTTGCGAGTGAATCGCATGTCTTGTAATGTCTTATAAGCAATGCTTTCACCGATTGTTTGCCAATACCTCTCATCGAGTCGTTTAAATCGGCAAACATTTGCCAATATTTTAACGATAAAAATATCTGGATAAATATCTGACGCAAAATTATGGTCAATACTAAGGTTGCGCAATATATGCCATCAATATAAGTATACACAAATCCATAAAAATTATTTCCGAGCAAGCTAATCTTGCTTATAAACCAAATAGCTTGGAACACAAATATTGGCATTATCATAATTGTATATGAAGAGATCTTTAGCAATATTATTAATTTTCTGCACAATCCTAATAAATAAATATCCATTTTATCGGTTCTCAACTCATTGTATATATCATTGACTTTATGTATCCATTGCTTGCTTATGAAGTGATAGTCGGTTAGAAAGCATNGCCCGCAAATTGTCGATCACTTCTTTGATCTGTCGGTTCTTGAGGAGCAAGAGATCCGTGAGTTCGTTGGCCTCTCTGTCCAACTGCTTCACTGCCACCGACTTCTTGTCGGAGTCTGAGAGTCGGTGCGAGTCTTGGATGGAGTCCTTCATCGGAATGATTGTCTCGATCTGAATGAAGTCGAGTCCAGACATGCATTCACTGCACTTGTCGTACATTTTGCGCAAACGTCTGAACAAAAACTCAATGCTTTTCATCACTTCTTTGGCCCGAAGTTGTCGCTCATGAGTGTTGGCCACCGATGGAGACATCGCTCGCAACGACTGAAACAGTTCTCCCGCACAGCCGGGTATTAGCGAGTAGTAGAAACCACTCGGAGATAATACGAGACCACGGATTATGTTCTGCACAAAAAATGATACCAAACCCACCAGGGATATGGTCGTGTCTCGAAACTTGAGCACCTTGGATATTATGAGGTGAGGTTTGTTTAATTATATATTTCTTTTTCATTAATAAGTTGTATTATAATAATATATTCTGAATAATATTCTATATTTCTTATATTTAAGATAAGTTCATTAATTTAGATGTTTATAAGAACAATAATATTAGACAATATGTAATCTACCTTGACAAGTATAGGGCCCACAATCATGGAGCCCAAAGCGACGGATATACTGCCAATAGTGGCGGCGTTGCTGTATGTCTTTGAATCCCATTCATAAACCTTTTCAGCGAATTGGTACAGAAATATAATGGGACCCATATATGACAGTAGGAAACAACCCAGGGATAGGAACAGTAGCCATATCTGGAGTCTCACATTATTATCCCTTCTCTCTAAACATGTTTTCAACATTTCCTTAACGTTATTGAAGTTAAACAACAGTTTCATGGGATGAATGTGTCGGTTGGCCTCATATCTTCTCAGTTTTCGCTCATTCCGTTTGTCCACATCTTTAGCGTCGGTCTCAGTCTCGCAGTTAAACTTGAGCTCCCATTCCCTTATATCCCTTTCCTCGTCCACCCGATATATAGTCCAGACTAACATCACAGCAAAGGCTATCCCATAGATGATGAACACACCCGAGTAGTTGTGTATCTGTCCGCCACTGAACATTGGTTTAGTGTTTAACACCTGACCTGCTATGTAGGAGCCCAATGGTGATGCTATTAATTAAAAGCATATTTAAAATTATATAAGTTTATATTTAATTTGTATGTCAATAAATTATTCATAATAATACTGTATTTGAATATTATAGAAAATGTTACATTGAGTACAACTGACCGCAACATATGATAATCTCGGCGATTGTCATACGCAGAGCTCGCATATGAAAAGGTGTTGTTGAGGCTATGTATCCCCAAAGTGCGCTTATTATAGCCAATGTGCCCCCGGCCATGGTTATGGGAATGGTATTGAGTAGAATTAGATATTCGGCTATTGATTACAAAAATACTATAATATTTGGTCATAATTATAGTAAAAATTCTATACAGAAGTAACTATATTTGTAGAAACATGCTAAATAGTTTTTAACTAGCTTAACAAAGTAGTGTAATTTGCATAATTTAGCATTAGCATAATTTTTAGTTAATTTAATTTAAAGGTACTTGGCATAAAACTAATTAAGAGCTACTTCGCAACTGCAAATGACTATAAAAATATTTAAATCATAAGCACATTGAATATAATAATAAAAACTTCTGAATACATACACCAATCGTAGAAATAATCGTTGAGTACATTAATGACCGATTCAAACATGAAGGCCATTGCGCCCCCGATTAGTATCACTTTCTTAGCCCCGGCGTAGTTGTCAACCCACGAGCCGATGAACAGGGATAGTATGATAGAGGGAGGCGTCCCTATGGCGATGCCATACATCCCAAAGTTTGTCACATCCGCTAATACGTGAGTCTTCTTATGCAGATAATCCTCTTCAGTATTCATGGATGATAATTGTCGGCAATAAGTGGTGTTTAAGCCATAGGATTGCAGACATATCTTGTCCTGAGCCAATTGATCCGATGGTATCTTCTTGAGACTGAAGATGAATATCAATAGAAACAAATACGGCTCGACTGTCAAGAGGCTTAAGAAGTCCCATATTCTTCGTAGTCTGTAAGACATACCACTCTTTGTCTGTGAAGTCATTGCGTTAATTATTTTAAATTATACAAGTATGTTTTCCAAATATATTTTAGTTATAAAATTTTATATTAATTTACATTTTCATGTTAATAATTGCAAAATCAAATAATTTTTAATTACACATTTATTATTATTTTATATTATATTTCATAATATTATTACATTTAATAATATTAAATCATACAGTATTTATTATTTACACATATAATATTTTTACTGTTTCATTTTTATAAGTGCTTACTTAAAAAATAAATAAGCTATAAATAATAAAAATGTGAAAAATATTGCTTTATATTTGGTGTAAACCAATTATAATTTATAAATAATGATAAATTTGAACATTAAGAGCTCATGTGCTCTTAGAATTAGCAACATGGTTAAATATTGATAAAATTTATTAATAATATTATATTAATTTAATATACGCATTGTACGCAATTTAATCCTAATAATATCCGTTTTCCAGTATTATTATGGATTAAAAAAATACTTTCCTATAAATTCCTTTATATTATATTTAATTTGAAAATAATAAGTGTTTACTTAAAACCTAATCGATTATAAATACCCAAAATAGCCAACTACTTAATTTAAGTGTGTTAGTGCAAATGACACCCAATATAATCAACAATACTGTATAGATATTATAAACTGAATTTATAAATAGCAATTATTATTTTTATAAATGAATTATTTAGTGTAGTACTGTATAAATATTTAGAAACATTAGAATTTAAAATAGAAAATAATCTATGGGTGATGTAGATCGTTGAAAATATTAATAAATATAAGCTAATTCATTGTAAATACCCTGGTTATACTGCTGGATGCCTAATGGATTGTACAATAATGAACTAGCAATTTAGTACAAACAGCTATAATTCCATAGGAATGACAGTTATTATTAATATTAATATTATATCAAAAAAAGAAGAATTAAAAGCTTATGGTTAGAGACAATGAATTAATAATTATCGCCGGATTCACTTTATAATGTTATTGCCAATTTAATATAGGTCCTAATAGCGCCCAATATGAGAGCCCATAATCCCCTTCAGATATCACACACTTATAGACTATAATATCAAACTAGAATCAATAATTAGCAATATTAGCATCTGGAACTGGTACAAATATATATTTATAGCTAACTTTATAAATTTTCATTTAAAACAAACAAGAAAACAATAAGATATTAATTTTTTAAATTTAAACTTTTAATGATTCTTATAAAATTATTCAATATTACGGTATATACTATTTAATGTACATTTATAATACAATCGCTTTAT
>CAJPVJ010002867.1:0-12074 GCA_905397405.1 Oppiella nova
GTCAATTCACATAATTTTGCATTTACTCAAAGCATATGCCAAAAATCAATTTACTATGTCTTTCAAAGTCAGCATTGATTTAGGTTTTTCATTATTTAAAAAACAATAAACTCTAAATACTCCACAGTACTATAGACTACAGAGTACAGTATATTAATAATAAGTTTTTGCTAAATAAATTATATTTGCTTCATTAAAATTTGATATTTAATATTTTTTCTTAAACTCAATGTATTTTTAAAATCAAGTGAACAAAATATATCTAAAAATATATAATAAATTAGATATTATTTACATATATTATAAAACTTTGACATTAATGAAGCTCACTTTATGAAGTTTTTTAGAAAATGAATTTTTAAGAGTAATATCTTTGCTATAAATATAACATAAATTATATAAAATCTTTATAAAAATCAATCAATAATATCAATATTTAATCCTCTAATTACTGTATAGTAAAATTTTTCAATGCAGTCTTAAAGTTAATTGTAAAAATTATTATGTAACACATTTGTTGAGTTATGTTAAACATAAATTATATTTAATATATTGTATTATATAAAAAAAATTATAAACCACTGTTGAGAAGCTAAACTATAAATTTAAAACTTGAAAATATTTACAAAATGATCACTTCAAAAATATAATATTTAATACAGTGTAGATTCTAAATAAAAATAATATGACAAATAGATATACAGTGAAGGATTAAATAAGATATAAGGTATAAACATTTATATAAATCATTAATACCAATATTTCAAAATAAAAATGAGAACTTAATTTAACTAAGTACCGTAGGTATATACAGTAAGATAAACTTAATCATTATAAAAAAATTAGTGATTACTTTCTAAAAAGCTTTATCATTAGAAATGTTTTTATATTAGATTATTGATCGGATGAGAGGGAAATCTATTTTTGTCATATCTTTGAAATAAAAAATTTTGTCAAAAGTTTTCAAATACTGTATATCAATAAAATATACGGTAATTCTGAAACATAATACTTTAAAATATTAAATTCAAAAATGGATTCCTTTAATGATTGTAATTGTATTCAAATTGGTTTAATGACAACTCCTTTAACAAAATGATAACTAATTTAAAATTTAATAAAACAAATATGTAATCTTATGTCTTTTATTTAAAAAATTATGCCTTCTAAAAAATTGTTTTAGTCCTCAAACAAAAAAATATTTCAATTTTATTAAATATTCAATAAAACTTTAACTCAGAAGATTTAGTATGAATTGTTTCGACTTAAGATAATACTCTAATTTATTGTAATATTCTGCTCCCTATTTAAGCAAAAACTGTGAATGCATTCAATTCTTATCATTTGTGCGAAAGTATTCTCACTTAAACTGATAGGAAAACACATAATAAACTTGATTTATATCTCACACAATATACTGTACACTAAAGAGGATACTTTAAAACACAAGAATAACAAATAAATATAAATCCTATTTATTTTATAATCAAAAATACAATGCTTTTGCATATTTTGCACGCGACTGTAAAACTGTAGAAATGTTGTGCCAAATCAATAACTATTAGTCTTGATAATGCAAATACAGAATAAGACTTTTTAAGCGCATTTTATATTAATTAAGTTACAAACAAAATAAATTGACTATCTAATTATGATTAAATTAAATAAAGAAAATTCATTTTTATTTGCATTTGATTTTTATATATGAGTGTAGATATCATTATCAGGTCATTAATAAAATTAAATTTTCAACAGAAGACAAAATATATAGGAAAACATATAATACTTAATAATATAATCAAAAAGTAAATTCCTGTGGATTTACTTCATTCCAAACCATTTGACATATAAAATGTTAAAATTGTTTTCAGTTCCTATGCATGGCTAAGAAAATAATTGTCTTTTCGACGTTCAAATACAAAAGTCTTATATAATATAAATACTCATGAATCTCATTAACTTTATTATAAAGAAAAGTTAAAATTGTATTTTTGGATCAAATACACGCTGAATATAAAGCGAGAAAACATTTACTTGTAGTCAAGAATGACATTATCTAAGCATTGAATTCATAGAAAACTATATAACATATTATCAATCACCACCAAACACTTGGAATTGAATACCATTTGGCATCAATACGTGAAAATCATTTGATGAAAATCTCTAATAAAATGAATTAAATATGGTATATAAAAATATTTACACAGAAATGTCAATAAGAAGTATACTTTTGAGTGTAATTTCTTTTGATTAAAGAAATCTCATCATTGGTTTCCATTAAATAAGTGATAAGTTCTCGGATTCTTTCAAACCGTTAAAGCCATACAAATCTTACTCCACTCCTACTATACAAGTAAGCTATTGATCGACTCATTGCTATAACTTTATTGCTTAGATAAAAGTTCATCAAAATTCAGAATTCATTTTACATTTTCACACCATTTTTCAATATTTTCTGTTAACCCTTAGAATAGAGTTTGCATTACATATACTGTATTTGTTTTTGAAAATCACTGAATAAATCACTCAAATTCTCTAAGCGTTGTGTTTTAAAGCCTTTGTATTCATAACACAAACAGAATATTCAATATATTATTATTATAGGAAGAAATGTAATAAATTGATGACAAGAATATTGGTGATGAAACAAATTTAATTTAGCACGTACCTGGTTTATAATGAGTATATCTGGTTGTGTATTAAAGAGAAAATTTTGCGACATTTTATTGATACCAAAGTCATCAAAAGAGTCTAAAACGATTTGAGAAAACAATTGTTTGTAACAAAGTTTCTACTTTTTGGCTATTTATATGGGAATCAATAGTTTGAGAAATGGTTCAATAAATTACCTCTATTTTCACTGTAAAGGCACTTATCATTGCTGGGCTGGTGGAGGAAAGTGGTATCCAAACGACAACTACTCTCCAGTGTTGTGGACGCACTGATAGTAAAGAGTGGATCTTCTGCTGCACTATTAGCTGAAGACATATCTTTAGAGTCGGACTTCTTTTGTATGATTTGTCGTGTCTTTCGTTTTCTATAACAACATATCAATACTGAAGACATACTAAACACAAACATAACTAAAGCCGAAACAATGACTGAGAGTTCAATAATATCTTCACTTATCAGTTGATTATTATATCCCAGTCTTTGCTCATCAGCCGAAGCCAACACTGTTTCTGATTTTCGTTTTGAAACATTGGCTAAAGTTTTCACATTTAAAAACTCTCTACTCATTAGACTTTCTCCGAGTCTATTACGAGACGATATACTCAACTGGTATTCAGTGTCCGCATCCAAGTTTGTAATTAACACCGCATTAGATGTGTTGTTCACAATAATATACTTGAATTGAGCAGGTTCAACATTTGCTGGCTTTGGGCCCACTTTTCGATATCTGATACGAAAACTCTGTTCGTAACCAAAATCAAAGCCGGGATCCCATGCGATAACAACGGAATTACGGCTCACATTCATTGTCCTCAGATTGGTTGGAGATTCGGGAAAATCTGTTATTCAATCAATTATTAGAAAATGACACAAAAGCGCAAAAAGAAATATAAGCAGAGAGAGAGAGAGAGAGAGAGAGAGAGAGAGAGAGACAGACACACACACAGAAAGAGAGAGAGAGAGAGAAGAGATCGACAGCGATGAGAATATCGATTGGTTTAGAGCTAAGATTGATAGCAATAACAAGGGAGAGAGAGAGAGAGAGAGAGAGAGAGAGAGACAGACAGACAGAGAGAGAGAGAATTCTGCTGAGGCATTCAGTTTATGAATATAAAGAATATATAGAAAATATATATACGGTAGAAATACTGTATGAATTGAATTGATACTCACTTTTCTTGACGACTTCAAAGATCACTTCATCGCTTCCCAACTCGTTATAAGCCATACATTTAAACGTTTTAAAATCCATTTCATTTAAACGATTGATAATTAATTCACTCCTAAAAAGGTTAGCACTGTCTTCAATGCTTTCAATGATTACAAACTTATTGTCTGATATAATATCCTTATTATTAGAGCTCCAATTGAAGTGCACATAAGGGTAAGCATTGGCTAAACAAACAAATTTAATGCTTTGAGTTTCTCCGATATCAGCCGCTATTTTCAGGTTATTTCTAATGATCGTCGGCTTAAACATAACGTTAACTATAATTTGCTTCATATCTCGCAATGTATAGCAGGTATAGACTCCGGCGTCAGATCGAGTGATATTGAAAAATGTAAGAATTTGATCGACCGGTGATTTACTAGACGTTTGGTTATTGCTATCAATCTTAGCTCTAAACCAATCGATATTCTCATCGCTGTCGGTCTCTTCTCTCCTCCATTTGACTTTTGTCACTGGATTTGAGTCCACTTTACAGTGTAATTGAAAATAAGAGTCCCCTTCGCGGGGAACGGGGCTGTCATGTTGTGTGACAATTTTAAGGCTCACGATAGCAGTGGGATCTGAATTTAAATATGAAATTCGAGTAAAGGGTCGGTTATTGTGCGCCAAATAAAAGAGGGAAAAAGTAATTTATATCTCGTCTTACAAAATACATCGAGAAGTAAGGAAGCGCTGGAATCTCCTATTTTGTTGGAAGCGATGCACACATATAATCCGGAGTCAGCTCGCGATACATTAGTTATATAAAGTAGTGATCCCTGCGCTCGGATGGAGCCCTTAGTTCCCAGTTCTGACAGCTCTTCAGATCTATTCAACGATAAGGAGTAGTCATCGTTGAGACCATTTCTATGGCCGCTATTGGACCCAAATTTCTGAACGTATTTCCACGAGTATCTAACGACTGGAGGATTTGCTTTTGCGGATAGATTTACCACTTTATTCTCGAATTCGTTGAGCTCCAGGTGCGTCTCCCAGCCCTCGAATCGTGGCTTAACTTCATATTTGAGAGAAATAAATGGTTTAAACAGGGATTGAAAATTAAATCAATACTGAGAATGACTTACAATAGACAGACAACACCTCATCCGCTCTGACCACTCCTGAGACGTGTATTAATACAGAGAAACAAACAGAAATCTCATTGAATATAATAATTATATATAAATATCATATTATAGTAACGTGTTATCAGTGTATAGTGTAGTGTACTGTATATTATACTGTATAAGCATTTGGTGATAAAAGGGAATAACAGGTCATCAGACGTTGACAAAAGTAGTTACCTTCAGATATGACAGGATTTGTCGCTAAACATGTTATAACACTTTCATTATCTTCAACCGACACAACAATTGTCGCAAAGCTTTTGGTTATTTTAGCGACACTTATGTTTTGATAGTTTTCCGCATCACTGCTATTATTATAATACAATTCTTGTGATAGAGCCCTCATATTCTTGCCGTTTTTCAGTAGTGTAATCACAGCTCCGGGATTACTGGCACTGGTATGGCATTCTACTTTGACCTGCTTTTTTGCAAATCAATTAAAGAGAATTGCATAGAAAAACAACATAAGAATATCAACAACAATAAGAAATAAAAGTCAGAAAATCATTTAATGGCTTTAATGTCTGGAAATTAAATTACAAAAATTAATTGCTTATGAGTTTCGGACCATTCGTTTAATGGTCTAAAAGAGTGAATCATTCAAAAGACAAAACACATTAACCATAACTTATTCGTTCATGTATTCCATGTAATCATTAAGATATCAAAGAATTTATGTCTAAATGACATACAAAACAGAATTTGCGCTTAAAGTCGACAATTGGCCCAAACATCAGCTCTACTCTACTCTACACTACTGTACATAAACTTCTTGTCCTATTTCTGTCTGTCGTTTTCACATAACCAATGAATCTCTTTATTCGTTGATTATGACAACAACTGCTACATTACCATTGAGACAAACATAGTTGGTCTCAAAAATGACACACAATATCCCGTATCTAATCATTAGAATAGATATATTGTCCATAAGATAAGAGTTCATTAGATGTCATTGCGATACTACTCCAGCATTTGTGATTAGGTATGGTCTCTAAAATCATGATTTACTGCACAAACACTGTCTTTAAGCATCCATACATACCATTGAGTGAACAGTGAACCACACAATCATACAATCATATCGATCCCTTTCCGCAATATTTGTGTTTAATATTTATGACAACTTATAAAGTCTGAGTGGAACTCACTTTTAGACATATTTCTCTCAATTACTCTGACTTTGCATTCAATTGTATAACTCATTGGAAACAAAAAGTCATTTAGAAGTGAGAGAAAATTAAAACAAAAAACAAGAGAAAAGTGGAGAGAAGTGGTGAAAGAAGTAGCGAAGGAGTACTTACGCTATCGTTTTCCTTAATAATCGGCGGCAACACAATGAAGACATGTTTCGGTGGATCTAATGGTTGCAAAAATATGTTAAATAAGAACTTATTTTATCACAAAAACTATTGTCAACTGCTACATTAGCATTGAGACAAACATAGTTGGTCTCAAAAATGACACACAATATCCCGTATCTAATCATTAGAATAGATATATTGTCCATAAGATAAGAGTTCATTAGATGTCATTGCGATACTACTCCAGCATTTGTGATTAGGTATGGTCTCTAAAATCATGATTTACTGCACAAACACTGTCTTTAAGCATCCATACATACCATTGAGTGAACAGTGAACCACACAATCATATCGATCCCTTTCCGCAATATTTGTGTTTAATATTTATGACAACTTATAAAGTCTGAGTGGAACTCACTTTTAGACATATTTCTCTCAATTACTCTGACTTAGCATTCAATTGTATAACTCTTTCGAAACAAAAAGTCATTTAGAAGTGACAGAAAATTAAAACAAAAAACAAGAGAAAAGTGGAGAAAAGTAGTCTTCCTCATGAATGCGATAGCAAAAGGAATTATTAGCCGCCGTTGTGTTACTTCTGTACAAAGCCACCTAGATTACCAACGTTTTTATACAATTTATTCTTGAATAAAATAGTGTTTTTGATAACAGTGGCAGTGGATGGGAGTCATAGGAGTGAACGACAAGCGCTCTATCAGTAAGTAATGCATAAAATTGAATGCATGGAAGCGATGCCGTGTTTTTCGATGTGTTCGCCACTCTTTTTATCATAACTGCTTCCGAGTGTCAGCCCTGGCATACCATTAATCATTAGAGCCGATAAGGTTTTTATATCACCTCTCAGTGCCATACATACAGTGCCATACATACAGTGCCATAATCGCCACTCTTTTTATCATAACTGCTTCCGAGTGTCAGCCCTGGCATACCATTAATCATTAGAGCCGATAAGGTTTTTATATCACCTCTGTCACGGTATGTATGTCACGGTATGTATGTCACGGTATCATACCCTTGTCGTTACTCTTAGTTTACGATTCTGGCTGTTGAGACCGTATATTAACGAATATAACACAGTGTATAACATCGGGAGTAAGGAACAGCAGGTGAACCCATCAGAAGGTTGTGTCTGACACTCGACTTACTTTCCCATCACTAATAGCACTGACCAGTGAGTGAAAGCACTTTCTATCCCTTCATTCAATTGTAAGACTCGCTGCTTGTCTCCAATGGATCTCATCTCACAATTTAAGGCAATCAAAGAGAAACAATTTTATTGTCTGTTTATTTAATGTCATTCACGTGACTGATTGCACCCCAAAGTCATCCAAAAAAGAGTGGATCAACAAATCGATGACTTCAATAGCGGCCTATCATTGCTATCATAGCTATTATGGGTATCATTGCTATGCAAACAACGTATCACTACTTCTCGACACAACTTATTCTGTGAATACATTTCATGAATACATTGTGTGTCTCATAACTATCGACACAATAAATCATAATAATTATAGGAAACATAAGACAATGGCTTACAATAAACCGTTAATTTAAATGAGATTTCGTAGGGTTTGTCAAGAGCTGGATGCAAAACACGACATTTGAATGTATGGCCGTTGTCTTGAGGCTCGGCTCTGATCACTAACTCAGAGGACACACCACTTCCTGTGAGTGATGAGATGGCGCTAATCTAATGGCAAAAACAAAAGCAATTAATCACATGAAGACGATTGTGACGGCGATTATTGGGATAACTGGTATAACTGGGATAACTGGAAGCCGTACTTCGCGGTTGTACTGGTTAAGCCAAATCAAGTGTGGCCTCGGATTGCCTGAATAGCTGACACATTTGCATTTGAGGAGATTTCCCGCCACCACTGAAACCCATGAATCCTTGATTCCCAGAAGAGTTGGCAAATCCGGTGCGTCTGCCGAAGCAATGTTTGTATTAAAGTCATGCCATAAATCATATCTCAGAAATCACTACCACTGCCTTCAATACATTCAATGCCTTTGAATACAAAAAAAAGCGGAAAACTTATCACAACATTGAATACTTTTCTAAAGACTCTTTACTATTCATTCAAATATTGTATTCATATATTGTATGCTAAAAGTGGTAATCAAATAGACTCCCAAAATGCGATCCCAATTCTGATCCCTTTCTCCAACCAAACCATCATTTTAAAACATATTCAAAAGATAAGGACTAAAAATTTTTTTATATTGGTTTGTAATTTTTTATTTCGTGATAAACTCGGAATTTGTTGATCGACTCAATGCTAAGCAACCAAAACCACTGGACGTCTACTCCAACCCGAAATTGTGTCCTAAAATTGAATCCCATTTTCATATCTATTGGGTTTAGTATTCATAAAACCCTATTGTATATACAGTACAATAATACTAAACAGACTTAAACCCAATATATTGCATACTTCGGTGCATAAGGACTGATAGCATAATATTCTTATAACTTATGTCTATGACTGCAATACTTACGAATAACATTCACTTTATGAACGGCTGATACGCTCTCCTCTTTCATTGCAGACGTATATCCTATACAACAGACATATAATGTTTGGATGTTTGGTCCAAATTTGTTTATTGATTATCGTTTAATCAAACATTTATTTTCTCAAATTTCAATTATTATCTTGTATTTTGCAGTATTTTATTTTAGTTTTAGTTGTGCTGCTAAATTTTACTCGTTAATCTATTCATTGTTCAAGTTTGCTTTACTACATTCATAAAAATTACAATATCAACATTTTAAAAATAAAAACTTATAATGTGCTTAAACATTAAAACTTATATAAAGTGAAAATTTGTTAAACTAAATATTTTTAAATAATAATTACTAGTCAAAATTCTGTTCCTTAGAGTTATTGTAAAAATAAATACTACAGATTATACAGAATTTAATGCCTTTTTGAACTTACAAAACATTAGGAATAACACATACCTATGCACTTGAATCTGATAGTATTTGGCTCTTTTCGTGTGATAGTATATGTTAAGTTTGAGCTCACAATCCAACTGTTATTATCCTTTTTGATGACATCCATGTGCTCGTCGGTCGAAGTAATTTCGATGTCATCGACAAACCATAAGTTAAACCAGAGCTTACCTCCTCCTCTACGGCCTATACGGCATGTGAAGTCTAATTACCAGCAGGGATAATAATCTTATATAAGAGTAAACAGAATAGTTTATATTATTAACTGTCAGTTAAGTGTCATAAATTATACGACAACTCATATCATAAACAGATAAATAATGAGCCCTTTATATAGAATGCTAACTATTTGCTAATTATTTGTAAATTTTATTAATAATTATTTATTTTCAGAGAATTTATAACAAAAGAGAAATATCTAAATTTTAAGTTAATAACAATTAATTATACGTAAAGTTAGACAGTATTACATTAAAAATAATAAGATAATAATATTATGATCTTATAAGTTATAACACCAATATATTATTAGATTATTAGGAGTATTGTGTGTTAGGAATACCTTTAGTTTCA
Organism: Oppiella nova; assembly: GCA_905397405.1. Lineage (NCBI taxonomy): Eukaryota > Metazoa > Arthropoda > Arachnida > Sarcoptiformes > Oppiidae > Oppiella > Oppiella nova. The sequence continues at coordinate 9,877 of CAJPVJ010002867.1, forward strand.
ATTAATGGCACTTCGTTTGGACCCACGATTGAGATCTTCGCCGGAAGGACTGGACGATTGGGGAATATATTACAAATATAATTGTGTGAATTGATTACAACTTACATAAGACACTTAAAGTAATAGTTTGTGTTAATGGGATGGGAGTCATGAGATTCGTTGCCTGACAGGTATATTGAGCTAAGTTTTCAGCGGCGGTTACGATGAATGTTAATGTGTTGATGACATCGTGTCTTGCGGTCACCGTTTGACTCCTGTCTATCTCTAATCCGTTTCGCAACCAAATAACACTTGGGGGCGGGTAGCCATTGGTTGAGCTGCACTTGAGCGTTAATTTCTCATTAAAGCTAACAATATCCCCGTTTTTATAGCCATCGATTACGGGTACGTTTGGCGCACGAAATATGTTGATTAGTATTCTAGCCCTCAATGTCTTGGATAGACCCGGATGTTCGGCAACACATCTGTACTCCTCCTCATTCTTCGGGTATAGAGTGAGGAAACTGTCGATCGTATAGAGAATGTGACGATTATTTACTAATGTTTTGTTCACTAAAGTCTTGGACGCATCTGAAGGGGAGGTTAAAACACGTATCAGTTTTACGGTGTAACACATCTCACGTTTATAACAGTTTATATAAGATCTCATTTGTCTCATACCGGCTAATAATTCAGTGTTCTTTCGAAACCACTTTATTTTTGGGACGGGTTTTGATGGAGAAGCCGAACAAATCAATACTATTTTCTCCCCCTCTTTAGCCTCAGCTATGAATATATTCGTTGAATGAGAACCTGAAGAATGCAACGGATTCTGGACTTCCAGTGCTTTCGATCCGTTTATTGTCAGATATTTTGGCGGAACTTTGCAAACAAATATATTTCATATAAAGTATTAAATATTTTTCTAAATTATTTAAATATATTATTAAATTATTAATTAAAATTGTTTAAACAAATCATAATGTTGACAAATTGCAAACACAAATATGTTATTGTTTGCAATATTAGTAATTACTTTATAAATCAATTCTTGTTTTCCGTTAACAAAATTCATGTCAATATTATATAACATTTCCTTATTTACAAACCGATTACATTTGACAGAATGATTGAGTTATATTCTTATAGCCAATTATTCTGTGCTATATTTCCATAGAATTTATTCCATGTTTTAAATAAAATTTATTTAATTATTTAACACAATAATCGTGTAATTATGTAATAATAAAGATATAACAATTCATTAAGACTGAAATGACAACAATATGACAACAAATTATGATTATTATGATTATATCAACTATTTCTTTGTAAATAAATTATATGAAAATGAGAACTATTTTGTTACTATGAAAGCAAAATTGTCTAAAAATACTTTGCCCTTTGTTTATGTATTATGTTACATTTTAAATTATGTTAAAATGCGATTTTCTGTTTAAAAAATATATCAAAAATATGAATATTTTTTCTATTATACAAGAAATGCATATAATGTAAGAAATTATATGCTAATTTTGGTAAAAACTAAAATAACAGTACTGTTTATCAACATTAAATATAAAAACTAAAAGAAAATTATATTTTATATTTTAAAGAATCTTATTCTTTCTTTATTTCATGTAAAAATCTTTGCATTAAATAACTTACATATATTATAAGTTAAATGATGTAAGAATATATACAGTATGCTAATAGATTTTATAAAATTTAACTATACAAAGAAATATATTATAATATAGTACTTGTAAACATGAATTGCTTGGATTTATTAATAATCATCAACAAATGTAATCAACTTGTATGAGCTATAATCACAAAACAAAACTTATTTTTAAATATTATTTAATTTGTACTCTAAATTGTGTACATTATATTGGATAAATAATCTACTTTCTAGGTTTAATCAATACCTGTGTATTGAAAGTTGATTTAATTTACAAAAATAGTCTATGAAATAATAAATTATATAAAGTAAGATTATTGAAGATTTATATTTTATAAATAGATTGTATAATAGTAAAAGACTTGATCTTTATATTAATAGTTATATTAATTAATAGCAAGCTTTACTCGGATTTAGGAATAGATTCCTACTGTAATGTGTGGTTTATATTATATTAAAAGTATCAAAGCTGTGATGAATTTGTTTAAACAATTTTAATTAATAATTTAATAATATATTTAAATAATTTAGAAAA
>CAJPVJ010002869.1:0-12072 GCA_905397405.1 Oppiella nova
GGTACACGAATGGGTCACTCGATGCCAGACGTAATGTGCCGTAACTCCTGATGCGCGACAGATGTGGTGATGTGAGCAATAGGTGTCGATTCAAATAAGGCCGGAAGTACTCCATCCAGACATCCCTATGCGCTGGCATTTCCGCCACCGTATTGTTTAGATTACTCACGTATTCTGCAATGGAGTACATGTAGGTGTTTGGCCATTCTTTGTCTTTAATACTATGTGTGGTGTAGAAGAATATAGAGCTCGTCAGCACCGATAGGGGGCCAGTCTTCTCCACTAACTCCTCGTATAATTGTTGCACATTTAGTAGAGGTCCCGGAGCTGCTAATCGTTCGTCATTAAGTGTGGTGTGGATTGAAGTGGTCGGGTGGTCCTGGAGGTTGTTACCTACAGGCAGGTCTACCAACACAGGTATTCCTAGTTGTGTTAAATGGTCTTTTGGTCCAATTCCTGACAACATTAATATTTGCGGCGAATTGAATGCACCTGAATATAAGGTTATAATATTATTTGTTAATAATTTGTTTGAAATGAAGTATGTTATAAAATACCGGCGCTCAAGATAACCTCTATGTTGGCCATTACATGATACACATAACCATTTTTGGCGAATTCAACGCCAGTTGCCGTTAATTTATTGTTAATAGTATTGAATAGGATTTTCGTGACAAAAGCATGGGTTAAAATATGTAGATTTTTGGGGAATGGGTTGGGCTCGAGGTATGAGTTGCCAGTACTGGAGCGGATGCCCTCGTAAATGAACGACTGGGCGATTGTAGTGCCCAACTGTTGCGGGCCATTAATATCGGTGTCCGGGAGACCCAACTCATTGAGGACTCTGTTGTGTATGAGGAGAATGGGAGCGGGACTTGGATTCAAGGATATCTTGACCCTCCCATTGGTTCCGTGATAACCGGGATTAGCGGACACTATATTATAATCGGTGTTATTCTCGGATTTAATAAAATAATACAAAATCTCGTCATAACTCCAACCATAGGCACCAAACTCTGTGACCCATAAGTCAAAGTCCCTTCGGTTGCCTCTGTTGTAAATCATATTATTAATAGTAGACGACCCGCCGATAGCCCTACCCCTTGGCTCTGGCACTCTATACGGCGTAAACCATGTTTGAGGAACGGTATGAAAATTCCAATTATAATCCGAATTAAGCAGAGATCTCGAGTTTGTGGGGATATCTGTCTCAACACTTTGAGGTCCACCCGCTTCCAGCAGTAATACTCTGGTCCTACAGTCCTCGGCCAACCTGTACGCCACTACAGAGCCGGCAGCACCGGCACCAATCACTATGTAGTCATAGGTGTCGTCCCATTGTCTGTCGGACACTGAGTCGTGGATTGTCTGACGATTTAGTATAACCACTGAAATACTAATTAACTGCAGACTTATACTTATAGAAACCATTGCTTTTAANTATATTTTAAACCAAAATTTAGTTTAATCTACTTATTAGATGTTATTTATAATATACAGCAGTATATTTTTATTATTTTATATTGTTTGATTAATGTTTTAATGTTACAACTAAAATATCAAAAAAAATTTTGGTTAAACATAAATTACAGAATCTGTTTTTGTATATGTTTTATAAATAACTTCTATAATTAGATGTTATGTATCTATTTGATCAACATGTTCATATTTATTATTTAAATAGTAAACACTTTTTAATTTGAGAAGAGAGAGAGAGAGAGAGAGAGAGAGAGAGAGATGGAGTGGTTGGCAGTTATGTTCATCTATTGGTCGCCACAACAGTCATCCTCTCACTTCACTCTCTCACAAGTGCTTCATATAAGCGCTTCTCCTGTGAGCCCATTGAGCACCGGGTGATGAACAGCACTGCCGAGTGTTTGCCGTTACATAAGTATTATACTGAGTGCACAACACTTGCCATATATTATAACTTTCTATGGAAATAGTCGACAAACTCGTCAAAAGTTTACAAATAATTTATTACACCGAGTTCAAATAACTAAGTTTTGTTAAATATCCACATCCATGGTTATAATTTAAATAACTAAACATTTTATTTGTATTTTAGTGGTAAGTTTTCTATTTTTATTTTCTGAAAATTATATTGAAAATAATCTTTAATCTCTTTTTAATTAGTGTTCAATTTTACCAAGCTAAGTAACCAAGATGTCAATCCTTTCCCGTTGCTGTTGTTTCAAGTCTGTAAAGAATGGTAGTTTCGCCAGTGGTCTGTACACTCTGGTATGTCTTATACTCTACTTATACAATAACAATATCCACATATTTAACATAACATATTATTACACAATACTGTAGTACATATAGAATATTATTTTGTTCTATATGAAATAAAAAATATATGTATATTTACATGTAAAATGTTTTGTATATTATTAGTAAATAACATATTGCATTTATCAGTGATTAAAAAATTAAAATAACTAATAATTTAATTAAAAACTTATAATTCAAGTTACTTCAGTGTTAGTGCTTTTGAAAATCTACTTACATATTGAATTGTAATGAAAATATTTTGTTTGTGTATTTAAGCTTGAATATAAATTCCAAAACTAATTACTGTGTTAAGATTTAAGTTGTTATGCAAATCACCATATTTGTGGTAAATACTCTATTATTTATAACCGTATCTCTAATGAGTATAAATATTTATAACGAAAACTTAACGACTATTTTCCTTTAAATATTTACTTTTAAATATTATATTTTGTATTAAAAATAAGTATTTGATATGAGAGTACATTGTATGAAATACGCAAATATAGATTCTTATCTAATATTAACTAAATATATTATAATAATTATAATAAGTAATCTGGAAAATATTAATATTTTAATAAATTATTAATACATAATATGCATTAAATATTAGCTAGCAAGATTGTATTGATGTCAGGTTATCTTGAAAATAAGAGAAATATCTTAAGAAATGGATATTTTGTTGAATAAGACAGTGATTATCTGAAAGGACACTTCACTGTATGACACATATGTTCAATCTCTGAATGGACTGATGGGGATGGGGATGAGCTTTCATTGGGAATACAAGTGCTTTAGCACCTGATGTTTATTACAATCATGTAATATTAGTTAGACTATACTTTTATATCCATCACTTATACCGCACTCATACCGTATATGTAATATAATATACTTTTACATCAATGGACATACATTTCCAATATTTTTATGGCAATTCTTGATCATAAAAACTAACTGTTATATTAATAATTAATTTTATTTAAGAGATAAAAATTATTTTAAATATTAATCATATTTATATGAATCCAATTGGTTATTTAGTGAGTATAATTAATAAATTAATATTAATATTAACTTATATTTAATATTAATTTACTCTGTATTCACACTTTGAAAAAGTTATATAACTTTAAGAATAATGTTTTAAGATATTTGATAGATTTGTAGACATTAAACATAGAGTTATATACACAGGAACTCCAAACTACCGACAAATAGACGACTAGTTTTGTAGTCAAAACACCAGTCCGTTAGGCATTAAATTAATTTCATTCTTGACAACAGGTATTATTAGACCGTTTATTTGTATTTCTATGTTTACAGTGTGAGCGATCGTTGTGTATTATTTTATATTAGAAACAGAAATAAAACATAATTAACTGTTATATAATATATGAAATTTATTTAATAAACTTTTAGTTAAACATAACACATATTTATACATGTACACTCTGGGCGCAAGTGTTAGTCATTTTCCCATTGATTATATTTTTATATTTGGTCAATAACGTGAAAACATAATTAACAAAATTGCAAAGCTCTTATTATATTACTTAAGTCCTATGAGTGTAGTATATGAGAGAATGGATATCATGTATAGCCCTGTACTGTAAATACAGCATTATTGTCTCCATTGGATAACGTTTACCACAAATAGATTATTAGCGAAAAACACAAATAAATTATCAAATAATACCTTTGTTTTGACAGCAATGTGACTCCGTTTATAAATTATCGCTAAATCAATACAATTTCATAAGAAAATTAAAAATTTTAACATTTACATAGATAGTTACGATAAAGTATTTTAGTGAATGAATACAAGATTTTTATTATCAAATAAAACATTAAATGATAGCAATTTTAATGTATAATATTTGTGATAATATTAATTTAATAACAGTTATGCATGACTTATGGCTGCAATAAAGGGATAATAATATGTTCAATAAATTGTTTTATAACTTTGCATAATATTTTAGCACAATATATGCCATGCATTACAACATAACCTACGGATACCTATAATTCCGGCACTAAATTATTGGTTTTGTGAACTCATTAATAGGTTATTCATATTTAACTGTTACGTAATATACATTCAAATTAGATTAATATTGCATTAATTTTTTAGTTTACTTTAGAATTTTAAATAATTTAATGTATCATACCACAAGAACATATTGATTTATGGTATAAGATTATTTTACTATTATGAGATCTGCTCAGAATAACAACCATCATTTAGATTGTATCAATATATTTGGGAGTAAAAACTAACTATTTCTTAAATAAAACAACCGATAAATACTGTACATGATGACTAAAATATCAAGCTTGTTACTTGTTACATGTTTGATCTTTATCGATTTAATTAAACATTTTTAACGTAATTTTAACTCACTACACTTCTTTAATCCATTAATACAATTATTATTTACCTAACTTTATGTTTTATTACAATGTCGATTTCCTCAAATTTTGATAATTTTAATTAAATTTTTATATGAAATATGAAATAAAAATAACTATAATTTAATAGAAAAGGACAAAAATATATATAATTGATATAAAACATACTGTATATCTACAATTTTTATAATTGATTAAAAAGTTTCTAGATTCTATTTTAACGTACTTTCTTTAATTCCCATAAATTAGATGATTTAACATTATTTTTAAATCAATACCTTCATAATTAAATATAAAGTTTCAACGAATGCTAAATATTGTGCTAAAATAATAAATAATTTGTAACATTATATATATAAAAGAAATGGATGATTAACTTAATAGCTTCAACCAAATTAGCAAAAATGCCAAACAATTCAATTCAGACTATAATAGTTCATTGACTGACGAGAAAAGGCAATCAATTACTCCTTTTTCGCCAAATAAACTCAAATTATGCCTAAAAATATAATTGATTGGAGTTTGGTTGAAAACTAATTTATATAACAAAAGGGTTGATGTGATCAGAAAAAATTGAAATTCTCTCCCATTTGCACATAACATATTGAGTGAAATGTTTTTCATCGGATAAATAAACTTGTTTTCGATGTCGATCTCCGCTGTAAACGCTATTTATAGCCTAATTTGAAGCCCTAATAATCGACCCGTTAATGCATATACACTATGTTATAGATGTTATAGCTTCATGAAAAGCATTTTTTCCATATGAATGCCAATATAAAAGTGAATCTCCTTTTCCACTCCTAATGGACTGTAAATGAATCGTCTCTTACTTTTCTCTGTCAATCAAATCGACAATAAAAATGTGAACACTTTTCGTCAGATATTTCCGAAATATAGTTCAAATGCTAATGAAATTTTTTAAATTGCACTTATTTTTCACAATGCTTATCTTTTTGTTAAACAATAGCTAAACATTGTCTTTACTTTGTAATTACCGTAAATTCTACACAAAATAAGAAACTGATGAACAAACTGAATTTTTCTAATACAAATAATACTAATACACAAGAGAAAATAAGATTTGCACAAAAAATTTATTTAGAGTTAATGCTTGACATTTGAAATGAATGTCAGGCTTAAGATATCACAAGGTTTACGGAGTTATTTAAGAGTTGTACTGTACTTACATAATTTATTACAGATTAATAACTGTATAATATAAATGCTAATAATTAACTCAAGTACTGCGATTATGTAGTTTATTTAAAAAAATATTTGCTTTAAAATATTACACCATTATTATGTAACAAATTGTGGTGCCCAATGAATAAAATACATAAATATAATTTTCGGAAAAAAATACCATCATAATAGAGTATTTATTGGTAATAATTATCATAAGTGCATGTTTTTGTTATTTGTAGTGTCGTTATGTAACATTAAATAGAAAATATACATGCTCACATTTCTATATAATATTCGTACCAAAGAGATAAAAATAGTGTATTGTTATTAGAATTGTTATAAATTTCTATAAATACCTTTTTAAGCGTAGGCCTAACCAAATTGGTCCAGTATAAAGATGTTTTTGTTTATGACTTTGCTAGGGTATTTTTACTGACAGTTTAATGATTGGCGTTATTTCAATGAATGCTAAAATTATTCCTAAATAAGAAAATAATATTCTTTACTTCAATACCGTATGTATTGGTAGTAATGGCCTCCAGAGTCCGACAGAGAGATAGTACAGTTGAGTTGAGTGTGAATAATGACAGACCACTAGAAAACTAGTGATAAATTACTTATTGAATCATAAATTTTAATTTTATTTATGAGTCTTTATTCGTTAGTTTTGTTTATCGGCAAAATGTGTGACAAACAATATTTTGCACCCAAAAAATGTCTTAATTCTCTCTTTCTTTATATCAATGTTATTACCAGAGACTGGGCTTTATTAGACTAAATGTGCTTGAACCACTCATATCAATAATCAGCTTATACTAATTTACATGGATAATCAATAATTGTTTAATAGATTGAAACATTGATTAATAATGATAATGTTTGAAACACTGTTAGAATTTTAATAACTCTGTTTAAATTGTATAAAAATTAAAATTATATTAATTATATTAATATAATAATAATAATAAAAATATTATTAATAATTTTATTTAACCAAAATATATTTTTAAGAATAATATATTATAGTGAAAATTCATATACATTTGATATTATTATTATTATTATTATTATTATTAATATTATTAGTATAACAAATTGTTGTATGGCTTCAAAACAATAATTTTATCTTTAATTACTTTTGTTTACTATTTGTGTCTGGTTTTTATTTTATTTTTGTGGAAAGTACCTGCCCTTGATTTGTACATAACTGTAGATGTATGATTGTTTTATCAAATGACTATTACATTAATGTTGGTTTGCATTTACATTGCCATCAAAATATTTATCACAATAAATTTGTATTGATTCTCTCATTGTGTAGCAATTCATTGACATTAGCCCACATTCAATTACATATACTGTAGTTTGTATTGTATTATGGGAACGGTTTTGTTCAAATAAGTATAATTTTGTGTTAACAAGCATAAATTTATATTTTATTGTGGTATTTTCTGTATTTTGTAACAAATGTTCATAGTATTTATGGAAATAATTACATATTTATATAAAAGCAAACAATTACAAAATCTTATTTTAAAAAGTCTTATTTGTTGATAATTTGCACTAAATTAGTTATCGATTTTTATATATTCATACATTGAACACATTAAATAAAAATAAATAACTTTTATTACATAATAAGTCTAAATATAATGGATAATATAATGCTAGTCATAGAATGTAATTTATCTTTTTATATGAAAAAATAATTTGAAATAACATTTAACTCGATTATATCATACAGTATAAGAAGTTTATTGACCTTCAGTTCTGTATTGTATTGTATTATGTTTTTAAATAAGAGTTATTCAATTAACTTATGGATTGCTTTTACATCGAAAAAATAACATTTAACTCGATTATATCATACAGTATAAGAAGTTTATTGACCTTCAGTTCTGTATTGTATTGTATTATGTTTTTAAATAAGAGTTATTCAATTAACTTATGGATTGCTTTTACATCGAAATACATTAGCGTAAGAATATAGCACTCATTCACTACTATATATCTTATCAGAGATGACAAAAGACCCGGAACTCCATGTTCATAGAGCTTTCACTTATCATTTTTACTACTTTATACTCTCTCTCTCTCTCTCTCTCAAAACTCCGACTCATTCACAAAAAACTATTTTATGTTTCAAAAACAGAATATTCTTTAAAAATATTCGGTGTCTTTGAAACCAATCTTTAATTGTATGAAATATAGAAAGAGATATATTTATTAATGATTAATTTATTTAATTAGACTTTCCAATTTTAACATTTTTAAACTTTATAAAAAAATTAATTTAATTTATGTGAACTATTTTTTGTATTCATTATTTTAATCAAATTCTAGCAAAACTACAAAGAAATGCACGAATTCTTATGGTTTGCATATCACTTGAACTCAAGTATTCAATACTCTATTCAAAAGCTTCACTATTTGTTAACAATAGACTTTCATCTCATACTTAATTCTTGAGTATAAATGCTTATCTATTTGCATGACAATAAATCACAATTTTTTTATTGATTTAAAACTTCAATGCATGAACCAAATTATAAATCTCCATTGAAATAAGGGAATCACAATTTTAGTGTAAACTTTTTTGTCAATTGTTTTGTTGATTATGTGAATTTTTTGTATGTTTTAAAATGTATTATATGTTTTCTGTAAATTAAATGTAATTCTCAAAGTATTTTAACATATAAATATTTTAATATTATATATTGAACTTATATTAAATGAAAAGTTTCAGTAAAAAGTTTGTACTGAATATGTCGTATAGTATATTTATTTTATATGTATAGGTATCATACGTACATATTGTATATTCAAGAACTCTCTCTCTCTCTCTCTCTCTCTCTCTCTCTCTCTCTCGCATTCACTCACTTTCTCTAACATTATATTTTCAATTTCGTGATATGTTTTTACAATTTATTACACCGAATGAGATTTAAACATAAAATAAAATTATTTCCAAATTTGTGTTTGAAACACGACTATTTACTTGTTTTTCATAAAATCTGGTTGTGTATGAATCCAACTATAAAGCATAAATCATTATAACTGCTACCATTCTGTACATACATTTAATTATAGTGTTTTGAAATGTGAAAATTGTTTTCATGTTGTAAGCATAAGATTTTTGAAATAATTTGTTGACGAAACAAAAGTAACCATAATGAAAATAATTTAAACATCTTTAATTTAAAAAGTACAAAATTTTATATAAAAATAATGATAATGTAGTTAAATAATTAACTTAATGCCAACTGGACAGTAATATGTGCTACCAAATTAATTATACATTTTTACAGATATAATAAGGTTGATTAATCATTTGTTTTAAATTCATTGAATAATTTAGTATTTATGTTATGAATTCTTATGTGAAATATTAATAAATAATTATTTTTATACAAAAATATATGAAAATATTTTAGATTATAAGATATATAGCAAAAAAATTTAAGAAAATGTTGTCAATATTTAAAAAACGAATTCTTACAAATAGTCAAAATCGCTTTATAGAAAACTGTATGAAGCTTAAGATTACATGTAATCAAATCATTTTACAAAATGTTGATGAAGCCTTCAAATATAAAGCTGAAAGTCAATTATGTAAATGAATGTCTGTCATTAGAGACAGAAAATAATGGATTTTTTTGTGAATCATTTATTTCAAAATATGAATAATGTTTATGAGTTAAAGTGTCTATATCTATAGAAATATAATATAATTCTGTAAGGAATCAAGACTTGGTATCTAATGACAGTTGCCTTAAATATTTTATTATTTTTATATAATTTACATTAAATTACAAACAAAAAACTTCATTACATTTAAAAATGGTTTGTTATAGAAATCTATGTCTAAAAACTTACGGAAACAAACATTCCGTTAAAATTCATTTAAGTAAGTCTTTAATACTTATTTAATTTTTATATATGTGTTTAAATCTTTAAACAAACCAATTTTTAACGTTTATGTAGCACATAATAAATAAATTTAAGAAATTTAAATATATCTATCATATAATATTCAAGCGTTTATTTCCCCTTAAAAACTGTCACTTCTTGCGATTAAATTGTCCGGAAATTTGAAGACTTTTTGGAGTTGACTTAAGTCTAAAGATTTATATATTATATATATATATAACTTATATATTGCTATTCTATTACTAGTAAAAAATATCTCAAAAACAAAACAAAACACTGTATTTTAAGATCGAAGAAAAAGCAAATAAAATGTTTTAAGAATAATAACATTTTGTTCACAATTTATTCAAAAAATTATTCCACGAAATAAAAACTTAAGGATTTTATATGTGTTTGTATTGTGACAGTCAATGTTGTGCTCAAATTTATGGCAACTTCTGGAGAAAGTTTTCCCATTTTGTTGTCAAGAATTTAATACATAAAAAATTATTTCAAAATCTTTCACCACTCATATCATGTGTACTTTTTTTTGTTTTCTTACTTAAAGTCATTGATTTCGTTGTGTTTTGGTTTTCTTTAATAAAATCATTGATTTGTTGCTAAACTTAAAGACTCGGGTTTTTGTTTTGTTTGTACATTAGTTTCACTATTGGTTTTTATAAAAATATTTTCCGATTTTATATCCATTGAACAGAAACTAAATCATAAATATTGCAAAACTTCACTACAGAGTAATACTTCTCTAAATACCCTTTTGAATTACATATTTATATGTTTGCCTTGTTTTAAATATTTGTATTTAAAGTATTAAACTCAAATCTAACAATACTTTTATTGGTATATATTTTGTCGTAGAATTTGTTCACATTTTAAACCTTTTTTGTTTTTAAAAATATCTAACTGTCGGTTTAAATCAATATTGTGAAGCTATTACATTAATTTCATAGACCAGACAAACTAATAGTGATTTTAGTTTTGTTATTCTATAAGACTATTAGCGGACAATGCAATTGATTTTGACATTCACTGCACTTCTATTGTCTTACATAACATTATCCCATTATATCCTGAATAATGACTTTTGTATTAATTTTCATTTTCTTCTCAAAATGCTTTACTTAAATCACATTTTTTCATTGATTTTGAAATCTAATTATTGACAAAACATTCACATAAAATGTAATTTTTATGATAAAAAATTTGCTATAACAATAAAATGTAGACATTCAGAATAAATTAATCAAATAACAGATGATTACTATTATTATTAAAATGAGAGGGAAGGGAGAGTGGGAAGGGATTGAGAAGTCTTTGCGAAATGAAGAGATCGTAAAGTCATGTATTGTTTGAGAGACAATAAACGTATACATTGTATATACAGTACAGTACTGTATATTTAACTAATACTGAAAGTCTATACAGTCATTGAATGTTGACTTTCCCCTACTCTAAATGCTGTGAATGGTTTACTCAATGAGTTTGTCACATTTCATATAATTTCTATGTATTTAACGTTGTTGTCATTTGCTAATTACCAAAAAACTTATTTATAAGAATTTGTAACAATATTTACTTTATAAAAAATTTAAGTAAATATTACCAAAAAAGTTTCACTTATATTTAATCTAGTAATAATATTATGTTGTTTCTGCTATACTTTGTTTACCCATCAAAATTAAAATTTATAACTTTTTTTTGTTAGACTTATATAAGACTGTCACTTTTAGACACTTGCACTAGAAATAAAAAACAGTTTATCAAAATTTTATATAAATATAATATGTTTATATTTAAATTACAAAGTCACACATTTATTTAATTAATATGTTACATTTAATTTTTCAATAAAATGACAACTAATTTTATTTAAATATTTCATCCAATATAATTAAATTGATATTTAAAAATAATTTGTAAATTCACATAATAAATATTGAATTTTACTTGTAATCCTATAAAAAAATTATATGAATTTATGTCTTATAAACATTTAATGAGTAAACATAAGGAGCCTGTCTCAATTTAGATAAGCACTTTTTAAAATTGGTTTTATAAAAAAAAGTCATTGAAACCACCAAAATGTGAAAATAAAGTTAACTGTTTGTCTCAAAGGTCTGGGAAAAAGTGAACAAAATTTTCAATTACATTGAGAATCAGTTTTCATATAATGGACAACAAACGAGAAAAGTATTTACAATAATACAGTATTATAGACTAAAAGATGACATTTTATTTAGGATACAATTTTTAAAAGAATTTTTA